>BRDA01001426.1:61386-72848 GCA_036984385.1 Crenuchus spilurus | reverse complement strand
AAAGCAATTATGCTATTTGGTAGTTTGTCCATAGACGTCATTTATTGCTTAAATCCATTATGCATTTCGGTAGTTTGTCCATAAACCTCATTTATTGTTCAAAGCCATTATGACTTTTGGTAGTTTGTACATAGAACTCATTTATTTCTTAAATCCATTATGCTATTTTGTAGTTTGTCCATAGATCTAATTCATTGCTTAAATCCATTATGCTATTTTGTAGTTTGTCCATAGACCTCATTTATTGCTTAAAGCCATTAGCCATTAGCCATTATTCATGTTGGTAGTTTATCCATTAACCTCATTTATGCTATTTGGTAGTTTGATATTAGGGCTCATTTGTGGCTTAAAGCCATTATGTCTTTTGGTAGTTTGTCCATTGACCTCATTTATTGTTTAAAGCCCTTATATCTTTTGGTAGTTTGTCCATAGACCTCATTTACTGCTTAAAGCCATTAGCTATTATTCACGTTGGTAGTTTGTCCGTTAACCTCATTTATGCAATTTGGTAGTTTGTTCTTAGGACTCATTTATTGCTTACAGCCATTATGCTATTTGGTAGTTTGTCCTTAGACCTCATTCATTGCTTAAAGTTATTATGTTGTTTGGTAGTTTGTCCATAGACCTATTGTTTTGCAGCCATTATGCATTTTGGTAATTTGTCCATAGATTTCATTTAGTGATTAAAGCAATTATGCATTTCGGTAGTTTGTCCATAAACCTCATTTATTGTTCAAAGCCATTATGACTTTTGGTAGTTTGTACATAGAACTCATTTATTTCTTAAATCCATTATGCTATTTTGTAGTTTGTCCATAGACCTAATTTATTGCTTAAAGCCATTAGCCATTATTCATGTTGGTAGTTTGTCCATTAACCTTTTTGATCACTTAAAGTCATTATGCTTTTTGGTAGTGTGTCTATAGACCTTCTTTGTTGCTTAAAGCCATTATGTCTTTTGTCTATAGTCTCTAAATGCATCTTCCACCATTCACAGCACCTTAAAAATTTACACAAGCATGTGTTATAGTAAACATAGTGCTGCTGCTTCATATAAACACCATCTCATTTCACTCCCAAACTGGAGATTTGCATATACAGCAATGTTTCAGTTCCATTCCGTATAAATGTGTCTGCAAGCAGACAAATGTTGTGTCATGCAAGCGCTGTTTTGGCAAGTGTTGCTTTCACCTTCAAGTTGCTGCCACGGTGCTACTGATGTGACTCCAAGTGTGGTCATGCCTGTATAAGTGTACTATTGCATGTCCTTCCTTTGTATTGGTAAACATGGAACTCAATTACAGGTGGGTCTGTGTGTCAATTACACCTTTATTGCAGATAAAGATGATGATATCACTGCCAGTACTCCATCTCCTCCTCCCCCATCAGGTTGGTAATCATGACAACCCATCTCCATCATGTCACTTCCTCTTTACTGAAGCTTTCATCATGGTAGTGCAGACTTGTTGTATTTGGCATCAAAGGGAGATTCAGGAACAGGCCTGTTCAGATAAAACAACAGGAGAGGGAAGAATCCAATGTAAGGCAATGTTAACAAAAATAAAGACGTTTAGAGCCATGAACTTAAAATTCAGACTTTTTTGAAGGGTTTAATCCTCTTGATTCTGACTACTAAATGTATGTGTTCAGGCATACATTCAGTTTGTCACACTGCTCACATCGTCAAGAATTCCTACAAGCACAACCTTTATATATGTATATAAAGGTCCAGATGTGGAAAACATCATACATGCTTACACATATAGCTTACACATATACACATATCAAAATATTCATAGTGGATGAATATGCATATATGTATGTGTAAGTGCACGCAGTATGTGTGTCATCACAGAGCACTACTATGCTTACTATACTTGTTGCAAGTCTTTGTCACACTATAATAGGCAGAAAATGGCTTTATATTAGTGTATAACTTTATTCATAATCACACAGTTTATGTAATTGATTCGGTTAATAACACTGTGTTTCCTTTCCAGAGGATGGCAGTACACACAAGAAACTTTCTGTTGATCTACCTAGTAAGAATTTTATTATCACTTCTGACAATCAAAGCAATGGTTTCACCCAGAAATCACATTTACTTAATTATGTGCCCAGCTTTGGTTTCAGTCTAGGTTGGATTCTAGTCTAAATGTTTAAGACACAACTTGGTCAAATGCTGCATGCTGATATTTAACACATCAGCCAATGTCCAGCCAAACACTTGGTCCGTTTTTGTACAAAATACTGCACGCACACACACACACAATTCAGAGATATACATATATATATGCTAAATGCTATTTAATTTAGCATAATTATACATGGTATCCCATTTGCTTCTTTACCCAAACAATCATGAATAACTTTAATACTAATGAAGATCTGGTAATGAAATTTGGTTTAAATATACTTGAGTCTCGGTGAAGAAGATTGATGATACAACATGTGCTGAAAATGTCCAGCAAGCAGATTTTTCCCGTCCCATGCTGTGCCCATAAAGATAACTGAGGACTTTAATGTCTCACTGCAACTGATGGAAATGGCTGGATGGGCGCCGGCCTCCACTCCTACAGCCACGGCTATTAGTGATCAGAAATTAGCATCCATCTACCCACACTGTAATTGTGCATGTCAGTCTTTTTCACACAGACTGAGGTATAATTTCATCACCATATCTTTATTAGTATTAAAGTTATTCACAGTCGTTTAGGTAAAGAAGCAAATGGGACATCCTGTATAGTTTGTTGCTAATTTATAATACTAAAATAATTAAGTGTAAAATTAACATGCCTATTGCACATATTGCTGAAAAATAATTAAAAAAAACACATATGGACCATGTCAGCATACATTGAAATTAGCCCAAACTCCATTTACTGACATATTGGCTGAGTGCAATGAACACTCAGCCCAACTACAGCTTGCCAATTCCATTGGCTCAAGTCTTCATGCTATTTGGGGATCCAACAATGCTAACAAAACACTTAAACTCAATAGTCAGAGGCACAAAAAGATGAGATGGTGGCCACCGTATTCAGCCACATGATTTTTTGTCATATTTTCAAGCTTAAAATAACTGATTGTTAATATTTCAGTTAACCATTTCTTTCTTCCTAAAACAATGATGATTAAATTAATGCCTGGAGGTGGATCCTTCAGAGATGTTAAAAGCTATGCTTGGTTATTAAGTTTGACTGAGAAGTAATAGAAATAATGTAGCTTAACAATAGAGGTGGGTAATCCAGGTCCAGAAAGTAAAAATCCACCCCAGGATTTCGTTTCAACTGCCTTGTTGGTTCTGCTGCAGATATGATGCAGCTGAGCCACACATTAAGTTGGAGCAAAATCCTGGGATGGATTTTTACTTTCTGGACCTGGATTACCCTCCTCTACTTAACAATATATTTGCACAACACAGACACTATTTATAGTCCCTCAATACTGGTAAACTATAACTCAAGCATGTCTGCAAAGCCAAACAGAGCAGGAGAATTGACAAAGACGGCATCTTTCCCTAACTGCATGTTTTTTGTCTGTGTGTGCGTGTCTTAACATGTGTCTGCCACACTGGATTTCACAGTAACCATAATGTGCTGTCAAATTTCTCTCTGTCTCTGTTTAGATGATAGCGTCCCTGAGTCAGCCATGGGGAGAAAAGACTCAGGTAATCCTTTAGCCATTAAAACAGCTGTAAGCCTTCTTTATGAACAGGTACAAATTCATTTAACAGTGATAATTCTTTATTCTGTAGCCATTTAGTGGAAGGACTGGATCTCAGTACAGAGGTTCTAAGAAAGTGACTGATGTTCATTTTCCCAGAAGTGTTGGCTGAATGGAACCTGACTAATGCACTCCATGTATAGGTTCATTTGGCCAAAACCAGCATACCTTTTTATGGAAAAGAGAGGTTTCCTAAAACACCATAGTGCTGAACCCCATCTTTGCTTGTAGGAAGCTATGGGGCTTTTTGGATATTCTCTGCTTTTTCATGAGCCTTGGGAAAATGAACGGGATTCTGGGGGTCATTTTTCTGTCACGTTGGGTTTCCATACTCTTTGTTGCGTGGATAAGGATTTCATCCAAAGGAGACCACCGTTCCAGATCAAAAAGTGGGGTTCAATGAAGATTAAATATATGTATTTATTCCTACACAGGTTTCACAGTCTATCTTTGGCTATGTTAATAATTTCCCTCTTTTTCCCCTTTTACAGGTTAATGATTCATTGTTGCTAGTATCTTTATGCTTTCAGTGTTGCTAAATGCTGTGTCCTCAGCTGCTAGCTATGCAAGTGTGTGTATATGTTATATTTTTATGGTTGGATGAAGTATGTCTTTGTTATGTGTGTTGTGTATGTATGTATGTATGTATGTATGTATGTATGTATGTATGTATGTATGTATGTATGCCTGTCTTTTTCCAAGCACTGGTGATGTTAATGTTGTGCTTTCTCTCTAGTGTGGTCTTTGGGAGATGGGCAGCCACCTGAGGATATTGACAAGCAGATAGAAACTCCTCCACTCTCTACTTTACTTATTGAAAAGCCCCAGGGTGGTTCCATCACTGTAGGTTAGTAAACACCTTTAAAGGATTCTGGGAAATCTCACTACTATGAGAATAAAAGGCAAGCATTTCAGTGCTAAGGAAACTTCAGAGTTTAAAGCCTGGTGTAAACATCATTAAAGAAGCCTAATTCCCAGCTCTTCCCAGACTTTTTAAAGGCCATAACCAAACACCTATTCCTATACCTGTACCTATTTCAAAGGTGAAGACATTACATTCATCGCAAAGGTAGAAGCCAAGGACTTGCTCCGTAAACCAACTATCAAGTGGTTCAAAGGGAAATGGATGGATCTGGCCAGCAAGACAGGAAAACATCTGCAGCTGAAAGAGAGTTTTGACCGCTTCACCAAGGTAAAAGAACTATTCTGACATCAGTCAAAATGCTTCCCATGTCCACAGGGCAGCTCTGGACAATATATTGCTATTGCAGATTCATACCTTTGAGATGCATATTATCAAGGCGAAGGAAAACTACGCTGGGAACTACCGATGTGAGGTCACCTATAAGGATAAGTTTGACAGCTGCTCTTTTGACCTGGAGGTGAAAGGTGTGTTTTCCCCTTCACACTGCTTCATAATTCCTACTGAGACTGTTCAGGATGGGCATATAATGAGACAAGTATTTGCTTTGCTCTTTTCATAGATATTCCAGAGGTGTCTCAGAGTATTGATATTCGGTCAGCCTTCAAAAGAAGGTAACACAAGACCCAACACCAGAGCTTATTCCTTTTCATTTTAGTAATAAAATGTGTTACAAGAAGAAGAAGACAACAAAGTTAGGAAGTCATATTAGGTTCCATTACTGCAGCTCATCATTTGGATCATAAGGAAAAATGAAGCCAGTGACAATGTATCCATGTACATCAAAGTGTTTTCTAAATCCATGTTTGACATTGTCATTGAAAACGCTCACGTTCACGAAGCTTACTTTGGTTATTCGTTTAAAATTGAACTTCTATCCATGTAATCCTCCACAAACCGATGTTGGAGCATGGTTTGATGATGTCCAGGATTACCATGTTCATAATTAACCAGTTCTGAAAATCAACCCTCCAACCGAACAACATCCAACATTCAAACCAACATGTTGAATTGTTCAAGGCCAATGCTTGCATTTGAAATCTCCTCCCCAGTGATGTGTCAGAAAAGCAACGCATACTATCCTGGCTCATAGCATTCTCACAAAATGCCTGCAAGAAATCATTGCAGTGGTCAAGTGAGAACGCTGTCATGGGTCTCTTGGGACAAATCTTCACAGCCTGTACACAAACCTTTTTCGCTCAAATCCATTAACGATGCTGTTGGCCACAAAGCGAAAGGTTTTTGTGTAGGCCTCAATCATGCGTTTGCTTGGTGCTGATGCATAGATTGTAGGCAGAGGCTCTGGTTGCGTTGTTTTTATTCTAGTGTTTGTGACTGTCTTTCTAATTGAATCTCCATTAATCTCTCCTTGTTAACAACAGCAGTGAAGGCCAAGACGATGCAGGGGAGCTTGACTTTAGTGGGCTTCTCAAACATAGGTGAGAACCACAGTCTGCCCCTCCGGGGACCAAGTCTTTCTTTTTTTCTCTTTCTTGTATTTTTTAAAGCCCTGAATAGGGTGTCCTCTTCTTGACTCTTTCTTTATTGAATTGAAACAATTATTTGACCTTTTTTGTCTTTCCAAGTGACTCATTTTGGTAATATATACACTCTTAAAAGAAGGTTCTTTGAGCAATGCCAAAGAAACACATTTTTTTGGTTCCTTAAAAAAACCTTCTTTGAGTGTGAAGAACATTTTAAAGGTTTGAAGAACCGCCCCTGAAAGAGTCATCTGAAGTTCTTCAGCAAGGTTCTTCTTTTTTTCAAGCGTATATTCTTTAAACTTTGTAAATGTTCTTCACATTCACACAGCTCATTTTCAATATTCTTCTTTAAAGAATCAGCCATTTAAATGGCTCTTAATGAAACCAATGCAGTGTAGCTTTGTTTCCATTTTTGTATGCACTGTAATTCACATTACCTGTCTATGCACATTATTGTAAGATGCTGCAAGTTAACCAATCAACATGGAACACTGTAAAATTCCTTTGATCCAAAGGAAGCATCATTTTTCACATCATTTTTTTCATTTTTTTCCTCCCACAAAAATGCATTTGTGTTCTTGTTTTCGGTGAATAGCACATAGAAAACTCCACTGACAGAAATTCAATTCCACATTTATTTTGGCTTGTCTCTTCTTTTTCCCCACATATTCAGAAACACCAGGTTAGTACAGAAAGTAGGTAATTAAATTAGACCTTACTCTCGGTAAGTACCATAATCCTGTAGCTTACCAAGCATGGATTGTAGTTATCCAGACTGGACAAGCAAGAGTGTTGGCCTACTGTAGCCCGGTAACACTTTATTTAAAGGCAGCCTTCATGAAAGCTCCAGAAACACTCAGAAATCATGGAAATTGCCCTTTGATTTCATATTTCAACTGGTAAAGCCTCACTATGTATCCATGGCCACTCTAGAACTGAGATTGCTAATAGTATGTAACACATAGGAGGTTGTTAATATGTACTATGATCACATACAGTACCAATCAAAAGTTTCTTCTTATTTAATGTTTTTTTCCTACATTATAAATGAACACTGAAGTCATCCAGACCATGACTGAAGACTTAAGGGATCATGTAGTAAACTTAAAAGTGTTAAACAAACCAAAATGTGGTCTCAAACACATTAAGAGGGCAAGAAATGCAAGTTATGAACTCTTGACAAGTCACACCTGTTAACTGAAAGCCATTCCTGGTGACTACCTCATAAAGCTGACTGAGAAAATGCCAAGAAAGCTGCCATCTAAGCAAGAGGTGCCTACCGTGAAGAATGTAAAATATAAACATATTCTGGTTTGTTTGACACTTGTTTGTTTACTAAATAATTACATATGTGATTATTCATAGTTTGGATGACTTTAGTATTAATCTACAATACAGAACATTTTTAAATCATGAAAAAACACTGAATGTCCAGAAGGTGTGTCCAAACTTTTGACTGGTGCTGTACATTATAAAAAAGACAATACAAGAGAAGCAACATTGACTGCCAAATTAATATCAGCAAGTTTTTGAGGCAACAGAGAGCTTGCTGAGGCCTGAAAGGATATATTAAGTGTCCATAAGTAGTGTAGTATCCGTAATGTGCTACTTTTTAGTGGTGTTGTCACGCTAAAGGGCGCAATCTTCCAGTAATTTATGAGTAGTTGGTGGACCACCTCTAAATGAAGCTGCAGAAATAGTGTTATCGCTACATTTTAATGTTACTATCAATTAAAAATAAAAATACAAATTAGGTTGCAAATGTAATCATCAGTGTTCTTAATACTTGCCTGAGTATATGCAGACCTGAAGCCTACATGATAAAGAAATGAAAATACTCATTTCGTGCTGTTCGCCTCAACTCTTCCAGACATTCAAGGAAATGTCTGTGAAAGAAAAGCCTGATTGACTTAGACTGCTGATGACTAACTCAACTTCTAACATGCTCACAAAAACCTGCTAAATAACCAGATATAACACCTCTGTTCACACTTAACCAAACCTTAACTCTAATTCCAACGTGTAAGTCATTTATCAGTTTCTTTAAATAGGATGTTGACAAAGAGATGGGCCTTCATAATCAGTGAAATAACATAGAAAAGACTCCTGTTCATAAACTAAAGACCATCTTACCTCTCCATCGTTCTTCAGTGGCTTTATGTGGCCATGATAATGTTTTCAATGCAACTTCACTTCCCTTTAGTGGTTATGCAATCATTGACAGTGTAGACGTTAAAGAATGACCTCTTTACCACTGACACAACCCCTGTGACATTGTAATTGAAAATGAACTCTAAATGGAGAGCTACAAGACACGTCGGGCTGGTTTCCTGGACAGTTTGTAATCCCTTCTTTTCAGTGTAAAATATCTCTTCACTTCATTTCTGTCCTGGAAACCCTCCCATAAAGTCTGATAACAAATCCCTACCCCTTGTCTTTTTGTAAACACCCCATATCCCTTTCATGAGCACTACCTCCAAAGTGTATAAAACAATGTACCTCCCGTAGATCTATCATTTCTCCTGTAACAGCTCATCAGTGACATCCACAGATAGAATAAAAGAGATTAGAACTTCCTTCTGCCCATCTCTTTGTGTGACATGTGAGGAGGAACTACAAAAGAATGCTTAATGAATACAACAGAAGACCAAAAGCAAGTAGGACTCAATCCTTAAGATGTTTTAGCCAGTCTCTGTTAGCTAGCATCCTGGTTCCTCAACACATGTTGCGAGAGTCTGCTGGTGGCCGCTGAAATGACACTTTTCTTCTCTGTGGTGTTAGAGAACCCAAGCAGGAGGAGGTACCAGAAGTGGACGTGTGGGAAATCCTGAAAAACGCTCGGCCCGATGAGTATGAGAAGATTGCCTTCACCTACGGTATCACTGACCTTCGTGGGCTGTTGAGAAGGTTGAAGAAGACAAAGAAAGAGGAGAAGAAGAGTGAAGGTGCTGCTCTCAAATGCATTTCAGTTGATACAGCTTAGAGATCCACTAGTAAACAAGATTGTATTCAGGGAAATTCCATTCAGTTCACTTAGTTTGAGACTTCCTCTAAACCAGGGATCTTGAAATCTGGTCTTAGAGGGTCAGTGCGCTCAAATGCACTTCAGTCATGTCTTACCAGTGGACTGAACTACTGACCTTCCAGTCAAATTCAAAAATTCAAATTCAAATTTTATTTGTCATTTACAATTTCTTGCAGTGAAATGTTTAGACGACAGAGCAGTCATGACGGCAGCTGAACTCAGCGGCACCAGGTCATGAAGAAAAAACAGCAGGAGGGGGGAAGGGGTAGGGTAGAAGAGAAAAACATGCATATAACATGAAAAAAACCCTTCTTCTTGCACACAAACATACTTACAGTCAGTGGGGTATAGCCTTGGATGGTGGTTGATGATATTGATTCATGCCAGTTCAGCAAAATCCCGTTCCAGTGTTCCGAATAGTGCGTCCTCTTTCCATCCTCATGGAGAGTGCCGCTAGGCACATGACACAACTTCTCTCATCCATCGTGTATCCAGCCACAAAAAGTCCCTCAGGAGAGGCAGGCTCCCTCTAGCCCAGAATTCTCATAGAGAAGATGGGGACAATAGCATTAAGAGACCACTTAATCCAATCCATAATGTTTCTTTTGTAGAGCTGTGCCAAAGAGAGCCTCTAGAGCATGAAAAAATGAATAGGTGCCAAGCAGGGACATAAGGGAGAGGGAGAGGTAGGGAGAAGCGTCCACCTTCCAAGTGAGCCAAGAAAGGAGGAGTCACAAGACTGGGTCCCTAAACAGCAGACCATAGATACCCCATGGTACTTCAGCCATTCAGTTTTAACCATCATACTAGCTTCTACATTTGAGGCATTTAGTAGACGTTCTTATCCAGAGTGACTTACAGTTAAGGGTTGTTTGCTTGCTCAATGACCTGCAAAGGGATCAAACCAACAACCTTCTGGTCACAAACCCTATACGGCTGCCCCCATAAAAGTGGTGTTTTAATTAATAAAGTAATTTAACAAAATTCAGAACACAGATTATTGTTCTGTCAACTTCAATTAACTCAGAGGTTCAAAGAAGTCTATTTTTAAAGACCTTAACTCATAGCTACTCTTTGTTTCCTCTAGCATTTGCCAAGAAGTTAGATCCCACATATCAGGTAGACAAAGGTGGGAAGATACGGCTGGTAGTGGACATGGCTGACCCAACAGTTGATCTGAAGTGGTACAAAAATGGCCAAGAGATTCGCCCCACTCCTAAGTAAGTGACATATCTGACTGAAGTTCTTCCCTTCTCATCGTTTTCACAAATGAAATGCATTTTTTGGAAATATCCCATAAAATGAGTTTCATTTGTGGTAAGGTTTTGCTGAGGTTTTATCTATATCTCATGCTACTGGAGGACTCAGATGTCATGGTTCATGCGAGTTAGTCTGACTCATAAACATAATCACATTCGTTGGTGATTGTATCAAATCTAGCTTTCTTCCAGACCAACTTGCAGTGAACCATTATCCACAGTCAAATAATGGTGCATAAAGATTCAAATTGTCTTGTACTGAATGCCAGAACTGTTTCTTTGGTCATGTGTGTGCCCTTAGATAATTTTACTTGGAAATGTCATCTATCATGAGAATCTGTTGTTATTAATGACAGGTCCTTCATTGTGCAGGAAAAGCCATTACCTCCTTTACAGGACTTTAATAGAGCCTGACTTTGCAACAACTGTTGTCATTACTGATATTATTTAACATTGATTCTCACAACAGTATTTAGCCTGGATTCCTAAGAAACAAATCTGTGCATATTTAATAATCATTCAAATGGCTGCTGCTAGAGACAAAGAAAGGTGGTATCAATGTCCAAATGTTGTTCAAAGTCATACTCTGCTAAAGCCATCTAGGTGGTTATTGCAACTTTCTTGCCTTTTATTTCTGATGTTGTCTGTTGTCTCAAAATTTCTTGTTGTTTGGATGTCTATCTATCTATCTATCCATCTATCTATCCATCCATCCATCCATCCATCCATCCATCCATCCATCTATCCATCTATCTATCTATCTATCTATCTATCTATCTATCTATCTATCTATCCATCCATCCATCCATCCATCCATCCATCCATTTTATGCTATCTATCTATCTATCTATCTATCTATCTATCTATCTATCTATCTATCTATCTATCCATCCATTTTATGCTATCTATCTATCTATCTATCTATCTATCTATCTATCTATCTATCTATCTATCTATCTATCTATCTATCCATTTTATGCTATCTATCTATCTATCATCTATCTATCTATCTATCTATCTATCTATCTATCGTATTTTACCTACCT
>BRDA01001426.1:2813-58540 GCA_036984385.1 Crenuchus spilurus | reverse complement strand
AATATTAGATGTTGGCACCTCCACATCACTGCATTCAGTTTTTATTCACAATTTGTTTAGTGTCCCAACTTTTTTGGAATCCGGTTTGTATAAAATATGTTCAGTAACTCAGTATCCTGTAGTGTGGGGTGGATGCTGATTCTCTGGTTAACATTAATGTCATGCCTAAAAGACTGTCAGTCAATTAGAGAGGAGCTGAACTGAAAATGTCAGTATGTACAGAAGAAGATAAAAGCACAGCAGCTAAATCAAGAGTGAACTGTACTTGTGAAGCTGTGCCAACAGCCTGAGAGTCTCACCGTTTCAACATTGTTTAGGATTTGTGTGAACCATGCTTTAAACAACTTTTATCACCACTGTAGTGTTCAGCTGTGTCTTCTCATTGACTATCATTTAATGTAAATAGAAAATATTAATTGTACAAATAAATGTACATGCATCTGTATAATGTAATAAATTTCTTATGTATGTCATCATAGATTTTTAATTGAGTTGCTGTCTCTGCCTGATCCTCCTGCAGAACTGCCAATAAAGATAGTTAAAGAACTGGAGCCTGTGAAGACGACCGTCAATGAAAGGATCGAGTTGGAGTGTGAGGTGACAGAGGAAGGGGCACAAGTTAAATGGTGTGTTTGTGTTAATGTGTGTGTGAGTGTATATGTGTGTGAGAGAGAGCGAGAGAGAGAGAGAAAGAGTTATGCAAAAAATTTTATGCTAAAAATCTATGTCCTGTTTATATTGGATAGGATGAAAAATGGTGTGGAGGTTCCCACTGGAGTGCGTTCTAGATATCGTGTGAAGTGTGAAGGTACCAAGCACTGGCTGATTATAGATGATGCCATGAAAGAGGACACAGGCAGATATTCTCTAATGGCCACCGGGGGCACTACTGAGGCTCATGTGCAAGTGGACTGTGCGTATCATTGTCTTCTATACACATGATAAGATTTCTAACACTGTTCCAGTTTTACAGCCATTAATTAATATGCAAGTTCAACTTTAACCAAAGTTTTAGGTCAACCTACCCAGTAGTTTTCCAATTTTCTTAACATACACACAGTAAAAAGTTTTAGAACACTCCATTTGTTCTAGTCATTTAATGCAAGTCAAGACATTCAGGTCCAGTGAATAGCTTGAAATGATACAAAGGTAAGTGGTGAACTGCCATAGGTTTAAAAATGTAAAAATGTGAAACATTACAAAATTATACAAAAAAGCTTTTGTCAGGACCATGAAATGGGTTAACAGGTTAAAGCTGTTCTGCAGTAATGGAGGTGATTAAGCCTGAAAAGCTAGTGCTACTAATTCCTACAGAGTGAGAGGCAGCCTGAGCCACCACAACTACCACAGCGCCATGCAGTACCCTCAGGTAGGCACCTAGTTGGTCAGGGGTTCATCCTACAGCAAAATAATGACCCAAAACATAAGTCCAAGCTCCGCCAAAACTACCTCAGGAAAAAACAACAAGATGGTCAGCTTGAAAACATGGAGTGGAGCACAGTCTCCAGACTTAAACCCCATCCAGCTGATTTGAGATGAAGTGAAAAGTAAAGCAAACCTACAAGAGCCAACATTTATGTGACGGTCTGCAGCAGATTTGTGAAGAACTGTATGAAGAATGTTTGATGTCTGTTGTAGAAAGAATGTCACGACTGTGTTCAGCTGTTATATGTGACAAAGATGCTACTTTGTGTTCAAAGTTTAGACACATTTTGGTCTATAAATTGATTCCACAATGTTTTTTTTTAAATCCTCTGCTTTCATTTTAGCGCGCAAATAACTGAATAATTTGGGGTGTTCTAAAACTTTTGGATGATAGTGTAGGTTAGTCAAAAGTTCTCATGACTTAAACCAGACCAGATCTCTGTTAGATCAACAAAGTGATTGCCTTGAACTCTTGATGCCAGGTGTCCAGGCACAAACAGTGCTCTTAGACTCAACATGAGGAATTATTTGAGAACAGCTCACGGTACATTCTTCTTGCATGCAGAAATGTAAACTTCTGAGTGATGCAATTCACAACATCTAACCACGATGAGACATCAGGAGTTTGAATCCTGATGATGCTTCAGACCGTGGTCAAGACTCATGGTGGTACTGTGATAGAGGGATAGGGGGTGGGAACTGGCTAACCTTGATGAACTGTAAACGTTTGTTGACCTATAGAATACTTAAAATGCTTAAAACTTTTAATTAAGCTATGGTAACTTAAAATTCCAAGTTGCTTTGACTTTTATTTTTAACAGTATGTGGATGTTTGGTTTTTATCTCAATGTTTCTCTCTTCATGTGTTTTTTTCTACTCTCTGTCACATGTTGTTGACTGTTTAAGTGAAGCCCTTGAAGATTCTTCAAGATCTACAAGATTTAACAGTATTATTGGGACAGCCACTAAAGCTGCACTGTGAGATCTTACCTGGAAATGTTCCTGGACGCTGGTATAGGAATGGTCAACTCATCCAATCCAGTGATCGAATCACCATTCTTCACCGAGCCAAGTATAATCACTGTTACTCATTCAAATTTTAAACATTTTGATACACATATTTGATGTAAAAGGTCCTTATATAGTCACCCTCAGTCAATGCCCATGTACAAAGCTGCATAGCTTATCCTAAAGCATTAAATATCTACTACACTTAATTACTTTTTGTCTCTGACAGGAACCACAGGATGGAAGTTGTAAGCAGCACCCTCCATGATGCTGGAGACTATACTTTTGTGCCTGAAGGATACTCTCAGAGCCTCTGTGCCAAAGTCCATATCATAGGTACTATGTCTTAGCAAAAAGACTAACAATAGCTTGTTTCCATTGATTTCAAATACCCTTCTGAATGCTATTTATTGAGGTGTTGTTGGGATTCATAAGAAGTACTGAAATATGGTCAGCCCTTATAAACAAGCAATTAAAGAAAGTAGGATTGCTTTAAACTAGTTGCGGCACGGTGGCTTAGTGGTTAGCATCTTCGCCTCTCAGCACTGAGGTCTTGGGTTCGAGTACCCATCTGAGCGGAGTTTCCATGTTCTCCCCGTGTCTGCATGGGTTTTCTCCGGGGACTCCGGTTTCCTCCCACAATCCAAAAACATGGAGATCAGGTGGATTGGCTACTCTAAAAAAAAATTACTCTTGTGTGTATGAATGTGTATGAATGTGTGTATGCCCAGATATGGTTGGCACTCTGTCCTGGGTGAGCCCCCTAGTGCTTGATGCAGCCCTCCAGGTGGACGGTCGCTTCTGGTTGATAGTACACTGTGCCACTTCTCGCTGGTGTGTGTGGTTGAGTGTGTGTAAATGGAGTGTGTCGATTGTAAAGCGTCTTTGGGTATCTAGAAAGGTGCTATATGAGTGTAACGTAATAATAATAATAATAATAATAATAATAATAATAACTTGGCCAACATCCCAGCTAACAATATGTGGTTAGTAGAACCTTTCGGAATGTTACAAATGTTTGAATTCTTTGAACGTTCAATCTGCCACATCCCTCTTTCCCGCTCAAATTAAGTGTGATGTCATGATATTCAGAACCAATAAAAACAACTCACTGATGTTACTTCAAATGTTGCCATAACGTCAATGTTTGTCTTGGAATGTTCTGTGAGAAAAATTCCAAAAACGTAATGCACAACGTTATTACATCACATGTTTTCAGAACGTTCCAGGAACATTATTTCTGCTACAGGCTAACTTTCCTGGAACCTTTTAAAAACATTGCTGAACATTTGTATAACATTCACTGAGAGCTGGGATGGTCCTCAATACCCATTTTTGTTTTTTTAGATCCACCTAAAGTGCATTTGGAGGCTCTGAATGCACAGGACAACACTGTGACTATTGTGGCTGGAAATAAGCTGCGCTTGGAGATCCCCATCAGTGGAGAACCTGCTCCCAGAGTGGTGTGGATGAAAGGAGAGAGGGTGAGTGGAACTGGAGTACAGAATGAGTGATTCTGATAAACCAGGACAAAAAACCACTCGTTTCCTTCAGACTTCAATAAAAATAGCTTGTGCTATTACCTACAATCCAATGCTGCAAAGCATAATACAAGCATGTAAAGATACTGTATATACAGGAGGAATATTATTAATATAAATAAAAACATATTTCAGTGCATTCTTTTTATACCTGTGTTTGTTTCTTGGCTTAGGTCATTCTTGACACAGGGAATCGAGTCCGTGCAGAGACCTTTTCTGACCACACCTGCCTCACCATTGATGTGGCAGAGAGAGAAGATACAGGGAACTACAAGATTGTCCTGCAGAACGAAGCAGGAGAGGACACAGCCAGTGTCAAAATCAAGGTTGTGGGTAAGACCAGCTATTTCTTAATGATCTGGTCTTATTTGTTGGCACTTGATCATGTAAACTGCTTCCATATTTACCTCAAGTTGTAAATTTCTTCTTTCAAGTGTTGAGAAAGGACTGAAGAACATTTGAGGCAAACAATATTCTGGTTTTTAAGTGTTAGTCACAATGTTTTGCTCATGAAGTGACATATTTCTAACATCATCTGTAGCAGCAATGTAGCAGTCAGTCATTTTGAAAAGGAAAGTCTTGCTCATCATTGCATTTTCTTGTTTTTTAGATATCCCTGATGCCCCTGAGGCACCTTTGGTTCCTACAGTTGGTGGGGACTGGTGTTCAATGACATGGGATCCTCCTTATTATGATGGTGGATCACCAATCCTGGGTAACAATATATGCATGCCAAAGGCTTTTCCTTATATATATATATATATATATATATATATATATATATATATATATATATATATATATATATATATATATATATATATATATAATTTTTATTTATGTTATATTTTAGGAGGTTTTTCTAGGTAGAATCTCTTTTATGCTACATTCTCATGCTATTTTATATTAGTTGGCTAATTAACCACTTTTCACCTGGCCATAAATGCCATTTTTACTTAATTGTGGGGGTCATTTGAGGATCCCTTTCTAATATTTTTTCATAACATTGATGGATTAAATGTCAATGGGAATGTGTCCTATATACTTGGAGGCACAAAATGTTTTCATCTTGGGCGAGCAAGCTAGTTAACATTATTAAAAGATGTTTATTGTGTTTAGACTGTAGTTTTTAAATTGTGGCAGTTGTAGTTATTTTTTAACATGATTAGAGCTGAAGTTAAGTGGTGAGTTTTTGTTTCAGCTCGATCGCCTTTGTGAGGAGGTCTGTACAGCTGTAGCTGCAGGACTGGCTAACCCTTTCTTGCCATTCTCTCTCATCTCACATTAGTTTAGAAGAATTTTAAATGTTAGACAAGTCGAGTTGCTTCATGTATCGTAACAGATGGCAAAAATTCTTATCCACATTCTTACATGTACCCATTTATTAAGAAATAGCAAATCAAGTCTTAAATAAGTTAAAAAAAAAAAAAACCTATTCCAAAAGGTTATATAAGTGTGAGTGCTATCATCAAGAGAGTGTAAGTCCAATTCACAGCCAGGAGTTTTCTCTGGTCTTCCTTCTCCCCTCTTCATTTAGTGTGATGCTAACCAATGCAGGTGTCTGCTAGCTGAAATTACTGCCAGGGTTCATCCTTCTTGTTTTTGAGGAAGCATGTGTCTTCAGCCTCTTGGCTTGTAAGATTGTGTGTGATGAGGGGAGCCCTTGCTAGTGGGTGGGAGAAAATTGGGTAAAAATACCAAAAATATCTACAATATATCTGTTTATATGTGTCTATGTATCTAGCCTAGTCCTGCATTGGTGCTGTTTTGTGTTTCAGGATACTTCATTGAAAGGAAGAAGAAGCAGAGTTCAAGGTGGATGAGACTGAACTTTGACCTCTGTAAAGAGACCACATTTGAGCCTAAAAAGATGATTGAGGGTGTGCCATATGAGGTTCGAGTTTTCGCTGTTAACGCCATCGGTGTGTCCAAACCCAGCGAACCCTCCAAAGCCTTTGTTCCCCTGGGTGAGTGCCACTCTAACATCACTGCCTCTGTTGTGTCCTGTTAAATATACATACTTCGTGCCCCAGTCTGACAAGTGAGTTCTTTTGATTAGTTATATCACAACTGTTTTGTCTCATTATGTAAGATAGTACACAATCCTAGCAGACCACATCAAGGTAGACAGTGACACTATAGATACACCATTACGCAGTCGCCATATCTGAGCTTGCCCTTGGGTCTCCCCTTTTGCAGCTGTTGCTGTGCAGACTCCAGCATCCAAAATATTCTGACTCTGACCTCCACAGCACAAGCCTGAGATTTAGAGGATATTAAATATGTCTTTATGATGGGTGCCAAATCATCTGAGGATTATAGGTTTAGGAGATCAGGTCCTCACTGGGTCCCTGTCTCATTTTGAGCATGTGAAAGAGTGGAAGAATAGAGAAACATAACATAATGAGGTCTAGAGAAGATGCCAGAGAGATAAATGGAAGACCCCTCTCTCACGTGTGTGTGTGTGACCATGTGTCAGGATTCCAACACTGTATTAAATTTGATTTGAGCATTTCTGTGGATGTATATGGAAAAATTAAGAGAGTTTTGCAACATACCTTATTTATTTGTCATCGACTATTGCACTTGTTCTGAATTTAATATTATTGTAAAATAATATCCAAAATAAATTGATTGTGATGACTGTTTTTCAAGACATTTTGAGAAGGCATTTAGCACAGCCAACATTTTTACATTGTTGTGTGAAATCATGAGCCAGAGCCAGCTTAAAATCTTAACTTAAAATCTGTTCGCTCATTAAAGTAGCTCCGTTAAGTTTTACAGTAATAACTAATAAAAGTGATTTTAGAAGTTTAAGTTCACGCTTATGTGTTTGTGTGGTGCACAGTAAATCTGCCAGTGTTAAATCAACACTATTAGAGTTAAATGAACACTGGGAGTGTTACATTTTGACACCCTCAGTGTTAATTTAACTCTAATAGTGTTGATTTAACACTGACATATTTACTGTGTGTGTGTGTGTGTGTGTGTGTGTGTGTGTGTGTGTGTGTGTGTGTGTGTGTGTTTCTATAGATGGATAGATATAGAGATTTTTTCTTCTCTTCTCTTCCAGCTGTCACCAGTGAACCCACAATGCTGGTAGTGGATGATGTCACAGACACAACTGTAACAATGAAGTGGCGTCCCCCAGACACCATCGGGGCTGCTGGGTTAGATGGATACCAAGTAGAGTACTGCTTTGAAGGAAGTAAGACAGCTCTGTGGATCTTTGCCATTTTTATCCCACAGACACACTTAAAATAAAAACTTTAACTACCATTAAATATTATCTGGCCGACTTACATTTTGAAATTTAATTTAATGATTATTTTTTATTTATTTTATTTAAATGCACTTTAAATATTTTGGTTACAAAGAAGTAACATTTCTGAGGCAATAGGGAGAATATATGCTAAATATGGTGTCCCTGCAGTGCTGCAAGTCTCTCTTGTAAAGTTTCAAATAGTCAGAGAGTCATAGAGCAGCTGGGTCCAATTTGGCCCATACATCTTACAACCACAAATCCAAAAATTTGGGACAGTATGGAAAATGCAAATAATAACAAGCAAGTGCTTCTTACAGTTATTAGATTTTTGTTTGATTGTGGACAATATTAACCCAAGATATTTCATGTTTTGCCTGGTCATTTACATTTTAAGTGACACTTCTAAACCCCGGGTCTGCCAAAGTAATCCCTTGCTTATGTGGTTATTTCAGCTACTGATGAAGGATGGTTCTTGCTGTGTCGTCTTAGGGATCAGAGATCACAAGTTTTCAGCTTACACCCTTGCCCTTTACACACTGAAATTCCTCCACATTCCTTGCATCATTTAATGTTATTATGATATAATAATTATATTATTATAATAATGACAATATTCAAATATTATTTGAATATTTCTCAGGATTATATTATGAGAAATATTCAAATCCTGTCCAGTCTTTCTTTGAGGAACATTGTTTTTAAACATTTCAGTCATTTTCTCACTGACCCCTAGTGTCTTCAGTAGAGTGTGTGTATGTGTGTTAAATGCAGAAGTCAAATTCCTCTGTGTGCTAGCACAATGTTCAATGATTGTGCACTTTCACTTTCACATCCATCTGATGAGCACCCGAACATGGAACAAAATGGAGCCAACACTGCCAGTTTCAAGACATCTCACAATACTTTTAATAAGGGAGGAGGGATCTATTTTGGTCGCCGCCCTTTTCAGACCTACACTATATCACAAGACACAACTATTAACACTGTTACAGGTTCAGTAGAATCGATCAATAGAAGTCACCAGAGGTCACCAAAGTTTCCAAACTTATCAAGAGCTGCTTTATAAAAACATAACAAAATGCAACACAGAATTATTATTCAGTTATCTTTCCATGTAATGTCCAGTTAACTTTCAGCATGTTCACATAGTTTTTAAGACAATATGTGTTTTACAGTGCGTAGCCTTCCCCAAATGCAGCACATCTGCACTTTCATAAAAGTTCAACTTTCAGCCAAGTTCACACAAGTTCAAACACTTCCATCCATCCATCCATTATCCCACCCGCTTAATCCTTATCAGCATCGCGGTTAGTGCCCTACCCCCTCACTGGGCGCAGGGCAGGGCATTACACTATCCCAGCTAAGCCCAGGACAGGGCTTCAAACACTTCAAGGATGCTAAATCATTACATGTTGCCAGTTCGTTTTTGAAGAAACAGGTCTCAGTTGTATGTCTGGTTATGTTAAATGTGAACTGTTTTCTACACAGCTGATGAGTGGATAATTGCCAACAACGAAATGACAGAGAAAACCAAGTACACCATCACAGGACTTCCTCCGGAATCCAAAATGTTTGTGCGAGTGAAAGCTATTAATGCGGCTGGAGCCAGCCCACCTCGCACCACACAGCACTCCATTCTGGTCAAAGAGGTTATCGGTAAGCCACATCAGTCCATGAACCAGCTGTTTATAATTATCCTGCTAAATCAAACAAATCAATAAATAATTCAACAATGACAACATTCAATGAAAACTGAGCTTAATTTCCAACTCTGTGGTGACCACTTGTAGAAACCTTTTATAATAAAATGTTTTTTATTTAGGACTTAATGGAGGCTAAGTATTGCATCTGATATGAAGTTTGAATTGTATCTTACAGAGCCTCCAAAGATTCGCATACCTCGACATTTGAAGCAGACATACATGCGCAAGGTTGGAGAAGTTGTAAACCTTGTTGTGCCGTTCATGGTAAGACAATCAAACCTGACAAATTTCACACTAATTCATTGCTTTGGAATATATATTTTTTGGATTCATGTTAAATTGTTTCACTTCCAAATGGTTTCAAACTTTCGCCTCATCAATATTAATACCACTGATATATGTTTGATCCTCAGGGCAAACCCAGGCCAAAAGTCAGTTGGCTGAAGGATGGCCAACCCATTGACCCTACCCAGGTTAGCATACGCAACTCAGACTGTGACAGCATCATCTTCATCCGCAAGGCTGAGCGCAAGCATTCTGGGAAATATGAGATGACTGTACAAGTGGAGAAACATGTGGATACAGCTGTTCTAGACATCCAGATAGTGGGTGAGCTCATCTGTCCACCTTTTAATAACCAGTAGAGGTTAAGTCTGACATTGTAAGTAGGGTTGAGCCGAATACTCATTTCAGATGAGTATCCGGTATGGTTAAAGCATTTGTGACGAGTATGATCATTAAACGAGTAAAACTTGTCAATATCCATGCTTGTGCTGAAGGAAAATCCTCATTGGGTAACGAACTGTTTTCACAATCTGTCACCAGTCACAAAGAGCTCCCGCCCCTCCCTACATACACGTCTCTACCAGAGCTGTGCTGCACTCTCACTCCCTCTCACACAGTCACAGTCACACACACACACACGCACACACACACACACACCTCTACCTTAATCAACATTGTTTAACTTTGTGTGGGAAAAAATGCCAAAAACATTAGGTAGTAAAAATAAATAAATAATTGAAAGGAAAAAATGAGTTTGATCATAAAATAAAATTAAAAATAAAAATAAAAAAGGAAGTTGTGTTGAGTATGACAACTCTTGTTCATGCATACTTCGTAGTTCATAATTTCCTACTGCATGAGTTGCATTCATTCATGGACTTAAAATATTAATGTGCTGACACCATATATAGCAACTTCTGATCAATCCATTTCAATTTCAGACTTAAAATAACTTAAGCTCCACCCAATTCTGCTTAAACCACGCCCAATCCCAGTTTAGGCCCCGCCCACTCCGAGTACAGATATGGATACAGATCATTTAGATGGTTGACAGATACAGATACAGATAGTGGTGTACTTGCTCATCCCTAATCCTAAGTATTTTTTATATGTAGGTTCTAGTATCATTGAGTACTCACATTATTGCATTTTCTGTAGCTGTGCGGAAGCCTAGTTAAAGCTCAAGATATCTAACAATCTCTCTACCAGATCTTCCTGGTCCTCCCCAGTGTGTTAGAATTGAGGAGGTCTGGGGTGAGAATGTAGCTCTGGACTGGACACCACCCAAGGACAATGGCAATGCCCCCATAACAGGATACACCATCCAGAAGGCTGACAAAAAGACCATGGTAAAATATAGGTTGATGTCATTTTTACCATGGGATTTTTTTTTTTACATCTGTTGCATTTTGTAAACAAAATACATACTATTGTGTGTGTGGAACAGGAATGGTACACCTGTTTGGAGCACTACCACCGTACCTGCATCACTATCACTGAGCTGGTGGTAGGTAATGAGTACTTCTTCAGGATCTTCTCAGAGAACATGGTGGGCCTAAGCGAGAGCGCTACTACAACAAAAGACACCGCGGTCATTGTGAAGGAGGGTAAGTCCTGACTCCAAGGTCGGCCCATTGGTGCAGTGTTTTGAGGCCTCTAGAGTTAAACTGTTGGTTTAAACTTGGTTTAAACGGCTTTGCAAAAGGGTTTTTTAGGCCAAATCCTGCACCTAACAAATATCCTGCTGAGCAGTAGATTTTAACCTCGGTTGAAGTGAATTTCAGTAAAGCTTTTTCGAGTCTATAAGTCTATAAAATTAGCTTGAATTAACCGTTTTTCACCCCATCGTGCTCTGCTTTTGTTCCAGGCAACTAACCTGTGACCAGTGGTACTTGTTGGTAAAAACAAGTACAATATCCCACATCCTGAGCTGTGCAATACTGGATAAAGTCTATAATTAGGGTTAAGTGTTCATAGAGATGATATCGCAGAATAATGTTACGTGAAGCTTGATGATAAATGAAACTGGTGTTGTCTCTTCCTCATCACATTAAGGGAATTTCCCCCATGATACAGCACTTGGCCCGTATCATGCACAGTCCCGCTCTCCCTTCCTCCCCTATTCCTCTTCCTCCTCTTCCTCCTCTTCTTCCTCTGCCTCCTCTCACTTTCGTTCAGGCATGAACCTAAAGAACCCGGAGTATATTGATTACGACTTCACAGAACCTCCCAAGTTCACACAGCCTCTCATCAACACCTTTGCCATCGCCGGCTACAACGCCTCCCTCAACTGCAGTGTCCGTGCCAACCCAAGAGTAAGAAAAATCACATTCCTATTCCTGGTTTATTAAGACTTAATGCCAGCACTCAACATTCCAGCTTGTAGACAGATCAGTTTGGATTAAGAAGCAATGCATTCTGGGTTGACTTCTACCTCACCACAAACTTGGCTAAACCTGATTTTCAGCTTTGCTTTTGGTGCAGGTTGATTCACCACTGTTAGATATGCAGAGCTGGTGACAATTTAAATGAAGAAATACTAATAGGTTATACCTTTAAGAACAATGCAGTCGGCCCAGAGTGGCTCAGCAGACTAAGGCGCTGTCACTATAATCTGAGGATGGATCACGATCATGCCATCAGGAGCCAGGGCCCGAGAGAACAAAAATTGGCCGTGCTCTCTCTGGGCAGGTACGATGGGACTCTACTCAGCTACTAAGCTACTATTAATGTTAAGTTGGCTAGCTCAGGCATCTGTCAAGCGATCCATCAGAACTGGGGATTCTGTGCTTTCTGTGTTGGCTGTGTTGGCTGCCCGGTGGCGAAGTATTGGCAGCATTTCCAAAAGAGGCGATTGCTTGACTTCACATGCATTGGAGGAGGCCTGTGTTAATCCCTCCTCTAGTCAGACACATAAGTGATAGGGAGAGTCAAAGAATGGGTGGGTCAGTTGGCTACCAAACACATTGGGTAAAAAAAAAAAAGACTATCAAGAAAACTTATTTAATGCCATTAAAGTAGTTGTTCTCCATTAATAACATTTTATGAATGTGATCTAACAAAGTCAAAAATACTTATCCTGTGTCCCGATTGGCTCAGCAGGTTAAGACGCTGACACTATGACCAGAGGATCGTAAGGTCGAATCCCGGCCATGCTGTTTGCAATCAACACCCGGGGCACAGAGAGCAAAATTTGGCAAAATCACTCACACATTGCAATGTCCGCTGGCTCAGGCGTCTACTGATTGGTCCATTCGGAGTTGGGAATCCTGTGCTTTCCTCCGAGCGCATTGGCTCCCCAGTGACGGTGTATGAGCAGTAGGTAGAAAAGAGGCAGTGGCTGCATCACATGCAACGGAGGAGGCTTGTGCTTGTCTTTACCCTACTAGAGTCAGGGACATTGCAAAGTGATGGAGATAGTCCTAACTGAGGGGATGGGCTAATTGGCTACAACTACATTGGAAAGGGGATAAAAATGAGCAAAAACGTAAATAAATACTTCTCCTTAGAATAGTCTAATAGACCTCATATTTAGTGCATTTTATGTTTATTCAGATCAAGCCGATCAATTACAAATGATTACTGATCAACATGTTATTCCAATTAGGCTTATAAGCTCACTCTAAAACTATCACAGTGCATCCAACAATAAAGGCATCATGATGCTCCTTTTATGAAAGAATGATTTTCCCAAAGCCTCATTGAAGCTCAGATGTATGTCTTAAGTTGAACTGCAAAGTAGCATCAACATGCATAAACAATGTAACATATGCATTAAACAATATTTAATGCATTCAGTGGTCAATGTGGTGATAATTGTTTTGCTCTGGGTTCAGGAAGTATGAAGTAGACCTATGCCTGAATAGAATTTAGTGTAAATTAAAGAAATTTTAAATTATATTTAGTTTTGATGTGATGAATAATTATCCATGTAATCCCAGTCATTCACATCAAGTGTCATTACACCTGTGTTTCTTCTTCTTAAGTCTGTTCTGAGCAGCATGTATTTTATCTCGTCTCTTTTCCTGCAATATTGCTGTAATAGCCCAAGGTGATCTGGATGAAGAATAAGATAATCATCTTAGATGACCCACGATACCGCATGTTCAGCAACCAGGGTGTGTGTACTCTGGAAATCCGAAAGCCCAGTCCATTTGATGGAGGTGTATACACCTGCAAGGCCATTAATGACCTTGGTGAAGCACAGGTGGATTGCAAACTGGAAGTGAAAGGTAAGTCTCTGTGTTAGTCCAGGTACAATTACACTATGAACTGTGGTAACAAGTACGCAGAATGTACCAATTCATCTTAAATCATGTTACATTAAGTACATACCAAGAAAAGGACTCTATAGCTCGATAAATACATTGAAGAGCCACATTAATACCACAAATCATTAAAATTGACCAGTGTATGGGCCCCAAGTGGCTCAGCAGGCTAAGGTGCTGACACTATGGCCAGAGGATCGCAAGTTCCAATCCTGGTCATGCTGTTTACCATCAGCAGACGGGGCCCAAGGGAGCAAAAAAATGGCAGTGCTCTCTCTGGGTGGGTAGATGGTGCTCTCTCTCTGACTATCACTCTCACATTGCGATGTCTGCTGGCTCAGGCGTCTACTGTTTGATCCATTCAGAGCTGGGCATCCTGTGCTTTCCTCAGAGCGTGTAACAGTCCCCAGCGACAGTGTATTAGTGGTAGTTCGAAAAGAAGCGGTGGCTGTATCACATGCAATAGAGGAGGCTTGTGCTTGTCTTCACCCTCCTAGAGTCAGGGACAGTGCAAAGTGATGGGGAGAGTCCTAATGGAGGGGATGGTTATTGGCTACTACTACATTGGGAAGGGGATAAAAATGGGAAAAAACTTTGACCAGTGAAAAAAAAAAAATTTGACCAGTGTATGGCCCCCATAACCTTAGGGCACCAAACACTAGATATTCTTACATGTTGCTCCAGCATTAAACATTTCTATGACTTGCGTCCTGAGATTATAGGGCTGCATATTTATACACCAGTATTTTTACTTTTTTGGGCAAAAGTTATGTTGCTATTTTTCATCTTTGTTGCTGTCCTGGTAGAATTTTAGAAATTTTCTTCCGATGAGTTGTAAGTTTCTGATATGAATACTTTAACAATAGATCTAAATGCATTGTTAAGCAGGCAGGAATCAATGTAAACAACCACTACCAACATCACCTTGGTCCTCATCCATTCTCCATTTGACCTATGACTCTGCATACATTTGTACATGTTTGTAACACATCAAAGACAGAATCATTTCCATGAGACACCTTCCACTTTAGAGCACATCAAATTATTACATATTTATGGCAGGTCCCAGCACAGTTGAGTCTTCATCTCATTAAGCACACCAGACTCAGTCCATAAGTTCATTATAAACAGCTTTATGAGTCACGGAAAACCCTAAACTCTGAAGATCTGTGACCTTCCAGGAACTGAGTTTGACACCCCTGCCTTTTAGTTAGTTCTGTAAATAACATCTGCTTCTCACTTCCAGATATAATGGCTGTGTTATATGCATCTGATTTCTTGATTTAGTTGCAAAAGGATTCAAGTATCACCTACCCCTGTGAGCTGACATCAGAGTCTGTTGCATTCTGCAATAAACGTTGATCAAAACGACTGCATCCACAAAAGGAGAGCCTGACATGCTCATGATTCAACACTACAGTGTGAAAATTGGCAGTATTACTCTAAACTGAAGAGTGTTTTTTATCGTTACTTTTAGATCTGCATCAGTTGAATTCCTCTGCCATGCATTATTTACATCACCAGGAGATGGAGATGTTGTGAGATGTTCCCTGCAGCCTGTGTTTTAATCCTCCATGTTAAATCTGTAATGACTAAGTCAGCGATGTGGCACACATAACTCACTCATGTAAACTCTGGGTTTAACCCCTCTTCTCTTCTCTCCCCCCCAGTCACCACTCAGGAATAGTGAATGTGTTATTCTCATCTAAGGTAAGCTTTCATATGGTTTCGAGCATATGAAGCTTATTTATGTCATTCATTCTGCACCTCTCAATAATCCTGCTTTTGCTCTTTTGCCAAATTACATGACTTCTTATGTTTCATTACTCACCTTAGAACAATGGCGGCGCTTCTTTTAGAAATATATATGTATTATGTGGATCAGGGTTATATGTAAGCTGTACTTTAGTGTGCTTTCAATGCTGGTCTTCCATGCATGCTGAATATAGCAAAGCTCTGACAGCTGTAGACTGATGCGTGCTTCTGAGGAACCATCCTTTGTCTCTAATCACCTGGAAACCAGGGTGTGTCTCCGCTACTGTCTCCGAAGACAATCTGCTGCTTGTTTGATCCTTGTTTCCAAAGTAATTGTGCCTGTTGCCTCAATAATATATCCCACAAAGAGGGTGAGTAACCTTGTCCAGACCAGGCTGGCTCAGTGGAGAGTCATGTCTGGCATCTGTGGTTAAACATCGTTTGTGGCCTGTTATTTTGCATGCAACATGCAGCAGAATGGGGGGGGGGGGGTACTTTAAAATATATACAGCTTATGGATTACCATACACATGTAATTTCAATTCCAAGTGATTTCTATTTGAAAGTTAAATAATGTAACTGAATTATTTGCCATTACGTTTTGATTACTCATAATTTTAAATCCATATATTCAAATAATGACAATGGTATAGCTCCTATATTCTTCAACAATTCCAGTTGCAACTCCAGTGTTAATAGGTCAGGACTGATTATGTGTGTGTGACCAGAAAGAGCCTACATCCTATTAGCGCTCAAATAGCTTTGTGTGTGTCAGTAAAAAGAAAGAAAATCACAACAGACGACATCAACAACAACATCTCATATACAATCACAATTTTTGAAGTAAAAGTCTCGTGTAAAACTCTGCTAGTAATCTGCTAGTAATCACCCTGTTTTTTTTATAATGTAGCAATTATAGTCCTGAATTTCCCGCAAGGGATTAATAAAGTATATATCTATCTCTATCTATCTCTAATAATTACATAATTATTTATTAGAATTGTAACAGTATATAGTTACCTATTAATTCCAGTCCTGGTGATCAGGGATCTGGTCTTGTGACTGGAAGGTCGCCGGTTTGATCCCCAGGCAGGCCATAACTGAAGTGCCCTTGAGCAAGACACCTAACACCCAACTATTAGCCGCTCTGTATGACAGGGTCTGCTAAATGCCTCTAATGTCAATGTAAATGTTTACCTCCAAGCTTATCTAACACAACTGATCCATGTAATGACCTTCAGGGTCATCTTCACATCAGAGTCAGATGTGTTGGATCTGAACTTTTCAGGGTGATAGATCTCCAGAGCCAGGATTGGGCACCCCTGATATAGCCGAATGTAACCTCAGGAGAGTACATTCATCGGCCAACTAGTCATTCTACAACAAGCTCAGATAAGACATTGAATAAAAACATTCCTCTGTCTCCTAGACTAAAAAATGCTAAATTAATTATATGTTGTGTGCATACAGTAGAGATATGATACAATAGGTGTGACTGTACTCACCGCTTCAGTGTTTGCGCAGCGTCTGCCCAGTACTGATGACTTTTTGTCCTGATCTCGCTCTTGCTCGCTTTCTATCTTTATGTCTCTCTGGCTTTCTATAGCTTTTCTTTACAAAGCTACTACCCTGATATGTGGGGACACTGAGCATCTGGCCTGTGGGATACTACAGTCTGTCTCTGCCTGTGTCTCTCTCCTCTATTCTACCCTTAACTCCACTTGTCTCTCTCCCTCAGGAGGCTTTACGTTCTTTGAGCTGATGAAGCGAGGAGTACCCTTACATCTAATTGATAAGTACATGAGCGAGACAAAGACCTCAGAGTCTGAGAAGAAGGGATCTGACTGACGCTGTTTCACCCAGAGCTTTCCCAGTTATTCCTCAGACCCCATCAGTGACTCATCTGTCCAGTCTTTGGCATGGCATGCAGTGTTCAGACATGGACCCATAGTTCCCTTAGAAAAGCCTATCAGCCCTGCTTTCATGAAAGGCCGCTTTTCCCAAAGCACCACTGAGGCTCAGATGCATGTCTTCAGTTGAATTGGACAGTAGCTTCAACATACATAAGACATTGTAGTATGAAACATATTTAAGGCATTCATTGGTCATTGTGATGATGTATTCAAGCTATAGTTTTGTTCTGGTTCAGGAAGTAGGCCTAAGCCTGAATAGGAGTTAAATTTTAAATTATGTTTATAATTTTCTTCTGTTTTATTTAGTCCCACAGTTCTCATCCTTGCTCCAGTATACTGTGGAATATGTGATGAATAATTGTCTATGCAGTGTAGAAACAGTATTAATATACTCTCTAGCAATCAATGTATTACATCAGTTTCAAGTGCTTCTAAATACATTGGTGCAGCAGATGAAAATATTTCTCATGTATTACAAAAATACATTGTTCCATTTAGCATGGTTGAGCTGAATAAATATCACAGTATGAAACATTTACTTTGTGTTTTTTTATATAGATATCCCTTTGCATTTGCACTACATTAAGAAAAGTGAATGAATCTAGTGATGTATTTGCACATAGCAGCTACCTATACATTATATATTGCTGTGTACATTAATTAATCTGTCAACATCAATTTCCTGAAAATTAATTTTTCAAAATAATAGTGTTTGTTTTGAGATGTGGAATTGCTATATTGTATTAAAAATCAGTGTTTTTTTTATTCAGAGCGTCTGAAGAATTAATGTATTTGCTTTTGGTTTGATATCAATTTTATAATAAAAATGTAATAAAAAATGTAAATATATAAAAATATGTTTTCAGGAAATTGTGGAGTTGAATCAGTTGGCATGACTTATGTTAAATGTACAGACTGTTTTTTTTTATAATTATAACTATTACTGTTTTTTTGTAATTATAACTATTATTACTAAAATGTACTAGCTAATCTTGGATAAAAGCAGGCTACATCAAATCTAAAAATGACCTGGCTGTTCTTTCTGAAATATTCTAGTTTTTACATACTAGCTAGTGAGCTTATGAAAAGCATTAGCTAATGTTATTACTAATATGTTCTAGGTAGCTGGTGTTATTACTGTACTTATTAAACTGTTGTAATCAGTGTCTTTACTGTGGTGTAGGGTACTAAGAAGCCATTCTTCTTAATGGAACAGTTTATCAGCCGTGTTTTGCTAGCTAGCTAGTGTACTACTACTACTACACTCTACTCCAGTTGGAACGCAGCCCTGACTACGTCCACTTCCGGGCCGCTGCTTCCTGCTCCTTTCGCTTCTGTCGGTATCTGACGGGAGAGAGAAGGTGCTGTTTGGCTACTCAGCATGTCTGCTGACACATAGCTGTTGCGTAGCCCCTTGCCTAGGTGTGGACTCTCGGAGTGACTCTGAACCAGCTGGGTTTGTGCGCTGGCCCGGCCGCTATGCCGCGGTGTCCGTGTCCGGAGCCTCTGACCGCGGCGCAGCTCCGGCGCCTGGAGGAGCACAAGTACAGCGCGGCCGGCCGCTCTCTGCTGGAGCCGCCCTGTCAGCTCTACTGGAACTGGCTTGTCCAGCAGGTGCCTACGTGGGTCGCTCCCAACACCCTCACCATTACCGGACTTATTATCAATGTCTTTACCACTGTCATCCTGGTGTATTACTGCCCTACAGGGACAGAGGAGGTAAGAACAAGAAAGCAGGCTGAGCACCCTAAACATGGTGCAGGGTTCAAACTGAGGCTATGGGGCGTCACCTGCTAAAGGGTCTTGTAGAGTTTGAGTGAGATATATATATATAATCACACACATATATATATATATATATATATATATATATATATATATATATATATATATATATATATAATCACTAACTTTATCATATCATAACTTTACATGCATAGTGAATGAGTAGAAATACATACGTATATATTTTTAAGTTGGTGAGGGACAACCCACCTGCCCCCCATTCTGGAGACCCTATAAGATCAAAGGGACCCCCATAAGTGACAGAACCTGAACTTTTGGGGGTCCTTTTGCTCTTATATGTGGTCTGGAGGACATACTCGTCCTTCAGTTTGAACCCTGTTATATATGTACATGCTTACTGGCTGGGCCTGTTAAAGCTGAGACCTAAGTCTAGTTTACCTTTACAGAGGTAAAGAACTGGACCTACAGGACATAGTGAAGTGATCATACTAATGTATGAAAGCTGCTGATGGGCTAACATAAACAACAGTATGGTAGTAAAAGCAAGCATAAAGCTTAAGTGGTTGAAAATCTGTATAGTTATACACTTATTATTATGCAGTTTCATCACATTTTATGAATGTCATATTCTCATTAATTGTGTTTAGGACAATTGTGTCACTTCTCACATCTTTTTGTACAAAACCAACAAAGCCTTACATGAGTCCCATCTTTGCAGCACACAGTCTAATCCTTAATATGAGAGTCATTCATAATACTGTATTTTCAGTCGACCACAGATCAGATAAACACACTTTATCTGTTCTTTTTTTATCAGCTACTCTTGATCTTTGACTTTCTCTGCACACAGTGACCTGGGTTCAGTCTAACCCACATGTTAGTTGATATGTGCATGTGTGTGGACATAACCCATTCCTTATTTCAGGATCTGTACACTACAACCTAGAGGCAAAAGTCCGTATTTCACTGCTCCTGGTTTATTGCCACAAAGATCAGCAATTTTCTATCACAAGTTAACCCACCTGTCCCCACAGTGTAAGATAAATCCTAACCTTTGTCCCTCTTGGCGAAAGGTCTGTGGAATTCTGTCACAGAACAAAGGAATGAGGTCAGCTCTTGTCTAACTAACAATAGCACTGCTATTAGGTGAAGCAGTATTTGAATGCATTTGTTGGTTAGGTATAGATGAAATGCGTCTCGTGCTTAAATATTAATTAAGGAAAGTGTACGTTACTAAATAAATAACCAGGTATATAGCAAATTTAAGTCCAAAACAATGTTGACAAGGTGACTGGTAATCTTAAATGAAATATTAGCATAAATGAATGTTGTAATTTGATCACAAACATGCTGCTATTTTGCCAGAAGGCACTTAGGCTACTATCAGCGAACCTTGAGCAGATAAGGAAGATTATACTATTGTCTGGTTTTAGTTTTAAAAAAATGCTGAAAGTGCAGTTTTTAACTATAACTCTGTTCCATGGGTAGATATATGTGGAAAAAGTCTTAATGACAACTGCATAAAAACAAGCTTAACTATAAATATATAAAGTCAAATGTAAATCTTAATACTGTTCAATGGAAGGAAAATCTTAATACGGAGTGATATCTTTAAATAACATACAGTGATATAATATATGGGCTGTTGCCAAAGAACCTACACGAGATAAAAGTGTAAGAGTGGATTTCCCTGGAGTAAAAATGTTTATTACATAACATGCACGTCAGATTAGCTGTTCAAGCCAAAAAGGTTTTGTTGCTGTTTGTGAAACTCTAAAGCACTATCCATTGATCCAAAACAGCCAACATTAGGCTGTAAAAAAGTTATCAAAGTCTAACTGGCTATGAACATCAGTCCAGGAAAGGTGATGCTTTGTTGGCGAACAACAGTGTTGAGAGGGGTGTGCGTGATCTCTTGCCAAATGTACATACAAAACTTTAAAAAAGTGATTTACATTATGCAGGTTGTTTGTGCCTCTGGGTTGGTTTGCCAGATACTACTGTGACACATCCTACAAATGGAGAAATGCAAATTTCGACTTATATAGCTATGAAATTTTGTGATTAATGAGTGAACATTACCAATCAGGAACAGAGTGGGATAAAGAGTTAAAAATATAGAATGTGGGCAGGTATGTTGGTCATTGGCTAATAGTTTCACCTTACACATTTGATTTAGGTCAGATCACAGAGCCTGCAGATGGTATTAGAAGACACATGTCATGTAATCTTATCATCAGAAAGGGCATGTTCAGATATGGATAATGGATTGAATACAGAAAGTCAGCAACAATGGCAGGTTTTAAGTTTGGACCTCATTAACTGCTTGGACTAATAAGTAATCATCTTATCTCAGCCAAATCTAAACTTCACTGTGAAGTGTGGGCATGACATGAAAGTGGGGTTGTTTACTGTACAAAATGGCACTAGTTCTGAGGAAGCAAATGGTCAACATGTCAAGCATGTTTATTCTGTTGTATGTCAAGTTTCCCATTAATTCTTTCTTCTTTAAAAACAAAAGTAATATCATTGGAAGTTTTCTTGTTCAAGCAGAACTCTCTCTTTGGCTTGCTATATGAACCTTGATAATATGTTTATCCTCCAGGAAGTGAACAGAGGATTTTAGCTGACGGGCATTTTTTTTGGGATGCAAATCTTTGTTAAATTGACATCTAGACTTTTCTTTTTAAATTACTCAGCAAGACACTCTCCCAACAAGAAAACCAAAGTGTTATTACTGACTGCTGGAGAGCTCTCCAAGCACTCTCTCTCTCACACACATACACAAACACACACAAATAACTGAAAATAATGTCCTTACTATGCACTATTACGTTTCCCAAAAAAGGGTTCAGGCTAGTGCTGGGCGATAAAACGATATCGAATTTTTTCACGATAAGATTTCCATCAATGACGATGATGAGCCGATACAGTAGAATTCGATAAGCATTAACGTTCATTTATATCACGTCTAAGCAGCTTGACAGTGAGTTCAGAAGTCTAATACTTCTGCTTGTTAGCTCCCCCTCACCAGCCCTGCCAAAATGCACTGTTGTGTTTAAGACAAGCTGTGATTGGGGGAGAGCGTAGTGGGGCGGGGCGAGTGAGCACGAGGTCGCTGTGTGCTCCTCTGTTTGCGTGAGAAGGAGAAGGAGGGGGGCTCGCTGTGTGTGTGTGTGTCAGCCTGAGTGCTAGCATTAGCCTGTTAGCATGGCTCTCTTGTTATTTTGGAGTGGCTGCGGCCGACAGCAATCATTGTAAGTTTCAATAATAAAGCGACCACTGTAAATGTCTTTCTCGTCCATCCTTTCAACGCGTCCAGCCGGACGCTACAATATTATGTTCTGGCAATAAACATTTTAATATATTAAACAGTAACATTTCATGTATTAAGTCTGATGTTTTTAGAAAGATGTTTAAAACTATGACAGTGTTAGAAAATTTAATATCGTGATAATTATTGAGATTCATCAATATAGAAAAATGTATTGTGACAATATTTTTGGCCATATCGCCCAGCTCTAGTTCAGGCTGTGTTGCCTCATTCATTCGTTAATATTTTGAAATGACAAATAGTTGTGTGGTTTTCCCCGTAAGTATAGAGTGTCTTTGTGTTCATATTTTTTGTCTACACAGCGAAAGCTTGGACTGATAAACAAGTCAGCTGTTTTTCATAAAACTGGTGTTTACACTCTGGCAGTTTTTGCTGCTTCCATCACTTCTCAGTTGGGTTGAGTGCTATGATGGTAATATTGTATACCAATGGATTTGTAAAAGATTACAGGTTTTGATATTGATGCTAGTGTTTGAAAACTGTCCTGTCTAATTTCAGTGCCATGTGTGTGTAATAAACTGCAAAGTAATACAACAGAGTTGAAGTACAGTGACAAGCAAGCCCACGACTGAAATGCCCTTTTTTATTGGCTCACAGTCAGACAGAAATGACCACACCATAAGTGTCCTGTCTGTGCTGTTTGGTGGTGTCACATGCTGATAGGGGGAGCAGGAAAAAGGACAAGTGCTAAGTTTTGCAAAGTATTTAAAAATACCCCCGCTGCAATGTGGCAGCATTTTGCCGGTAACAAAAACAAGAGCCAGCAAATCTGAATACTTCACAACTCACTGACTTTCTCCCTCATTGTGTGTTTGTATGTGATAATAAAATTTTAGCTAAAATAATTGCAATGAGTGTTTTACTTGTCTCAGAGTGGGCAACTTAAGGGCCTAATGCAGCCAAATGAACTATGCAGCTGTCCTACTTACTGTCAGTCCATAATCATTAGCTCTAAACTGACCACAGGCCGAGCTCTAGAACAAATAAACAATGCTGGCCGCTGCCTTCTAAAGCTTTAATTACACCAACAGTTAAAATATTTGTTTTCATAAGACCATCACATGTTTCAGTTGTGCTTTGTTTATTTATTTACTTCAACATAAATATTGAAAATTCACTCTGTTTAAAATAAATGGACAATGACCATGATTATGGCAGGACAAATCAGTTTTTCAAATGAAATGGATAATGTGTGCTCCAAACCAAAGACAAAAATGACCATCCAGACTGTTATCAGCAAAAGTTCAAAATCCAAAGGTCTGTCATGGTATGGGGTTGTCTCAGTGCCCTTGGCAAATGTAATTTACACTTCGGAAAAGTAGTTTAGAACAACATATTCTGCCTTCAAAATGACATTTTCCAGGGATGTCCCTGTATTTTTCAACAAGACAATGTAAAACCACATGCTGCTCACATTACAAAGGCATGTCTATGAAAGAAGAGGATACAAGTACTGGACTATCCATAAAGAATTTTGAGACAAACGACGCTCAAAACAAAGCACATAGCCAAAAGCTAGCAGGCTAGATTATCTGCCTGTTTATTAGTCTCTTCATTCTGTAGTTAATTCATGTATTTGCTTTTTCCTCAAAATGTTTATTTATTTGCACATTTGTTTGTGGCAATTCACCCTCATCTGGATGTTGGCATTAACTTTTTACCGTGGTAGCATGACAACCATATGAATAGTGTTTCTCCAGAACATCCTGTATTCTGTTTGAGTCTTCAGGTTTCGTAATGGCTTGTTCATGATTCCTCTTCTTGTATACATCCAGCTTGTTGCCCTTGCTTTCTTCCTCTTTTATCATATGTTCCAGCTGAACCATCTTCTCAAGTGAACTGGTTCTTCAGCGACTAAAATAAGAGAGCTTCAGTTTGGTTATCTAGGCTTCTAATGAAATTTGAGGCTCAATTTGGCTGAGAGTCCATTTGTTTTCTTTGCCATCCAAAATTCTCTCAAAAATCTTCTCCCAACACCAAAGTTCAAAGGCATCAATATTCTTCCTGTCCTACTTTTTTATTGTTCAGCTCTCAAATCCATAAAAAAACACAGAAGAGACCACAGTCTTGACAATTCTGAGCTTTCTTTAGAAAGGCAAACTGTTACATTTGAAACTATTTTCTTAGAATGGAATGCTTCTGAAGTTTTACTTTGTTAGATGTTTTTTTTAAATTGTTTCAAAAATGTGATTGGCTGAGCAACATTTTTTAAATATTCTGTATAATTATTTATAACCACACATATTAAATAAATTGTACATTAATGCATATGTTATTATTATTTATCTTTGACTTCAGCATGGCAACCATAACCACAATAAATTATGATTGTTAATATAATTACATATAATTATATATTGTTGTACATATTATTAAAGGTCCTATATCATACCCCTTGTACACAAGTTAATAAGTTGACTGAATGTCTAATTAAAAACCTCAATGTTTACTCATCAGATAAGCCTGTTTGATGCATTTTAACAACTCTCTGACGAACAACAGAATTTAAGGATGCAGGTTTTACAGTGGTGTGAAAAAGTGTTTGCCCCCTTCCTGATTTCCTGTTTTTTTGCATGTTTGTCACACTTAAATGTTTTGGAACATCAAACCAATTTAAATATTAGACAACACAAGTAAACACAAAATGTTATTTTTAAATGAAAGTGTTTATTATTAAGGGAGAAAAAAATCCAAACCTACATGGCCCTGTGTGAAAAAGTGATTGCCCCCCTTGTTAAAACATAACTTAACTGTGGTTTCTCACACCTGAGTACATTGTCTCTAGCCACACCCAGGCCTGATTATTGCCACACCTGTTCTCAATCAAGACATCACTTAAATAGGACCTGCCTGACAAAGTGAAGTCCACCAAAAGATCCTTAAAAGCTACACATCATGCCGAGATCCAAAGAATTTCAGGAACAATTGAGAAATCTATCAGTCTGGAAAGGGTTATAAAGCCATTTCCAAAGCTTTGGGAATCCAGCGAACCACAGTGAGAGTCATTATCCACAAATGGCAAAGACATGGAACTGTGGTGAACCTTCCCAGGAGTGGCCAGCCGCCCAAAATTACCGCAAGAGCACAGCAACGACTCATCCAAGAGGTCACAAAAGACCCAACAACAACATCCAAAGAACTGCAGGCCTCACTTGCCTCAGTTAGGTCAGTGTTAATACCTCCACCATCAGAAAGAGACTGGGCAAAAATGGCCTGTATGGCAGAGTTCCTAGACGAAAACCACTGCTGAGCAAAAAGAACATTAAAGCTTGTCTCAATTTTTCCAGAACATCTTGATGATCCCCAAGACTTTTGGGAAAACATTCTGCGGACCAATGAGACAAAAGTTGAACTCTTTGGAAGGTGTGTGTCCCATTGCATCTGGCATAAAAGAAACACTGCATTTCAGAAAAAGAACATTATACCAACATTATTCCAACAGTAAAATATGACATTATACCAACAGTAAAATATGGTGGTGGTAGTGTGATGGTCTGTGGCTGTTTTGCTGCATCAGGACCTGGAAGACTTGCTGTGATAAATGGAACTATGAATTCTGCTGTCTACCAATAGATCCTGAAGGAGAATGTCCGACCATCTGTTGACCTCAAGCTGAAACGAACTTGGGTTCTACAGCAGGACAATGATCCCAAACACACCAGCAAGTCCACCTCTGAATGGCTGAAGAAAAACAAAACGAAGACTTTGGAGTGGCCTAGTCAAAGTCCTGACCTGAATCCTATTGAGATGCTGTGGCATGACCTTAAAAAGGCTGTTCATGCTCGAAAACCCTCCAATGAGGCTGAATTACAACAATTCTGCAAAGATGAGTGGGCCAAAATTCCTCCACAACGCTGTAAAAGACTCATTGCAAGTTATCACAAATGCTTGGTTGCAGTTGTTGCTGCTAAGGGTGGCCCAACCAGCTATAGGGGGCAATCACTTTTCACACAGGGCCATGTAGGTTTGGATTTTTTCTCCCTTAATAATAAACACCTTCATTTAAAAATAGCATTTTGTGTTTACTTGTGTTGTCTTTGACTAATATTTAAATTGGTTTGACGTTCCAAAACATTTAAGTGTGACAAACATGCAAAAAAAAACAGGAAATCAGGAAGGGAGCAAACACTTTTTCACACCACTGTATGTAAATGAGGCACTGCTTGCCCCACCCCCTTTCAGCATAGAGAGCAGAGCTGAAACCTGGACACACAGATCAGCAGAGTTACACACAGGGGTGTTCACCAATCACAAAATAGAAAAAATAAAGTTTTATTTCTATTTTTATTTTTCTGATTTACTATTTTGTTCTCACTAATGTTACTTCACTAGCTCAGCCTCTCTCGGTCACCTGCTGTTTTCTCACAGCTGGTAACAGCACTGTAACAGCGTAATACTGACTCAAGTCATACAAATCTAGTCAGCATTCATACTGGCCAAAGCTTGTTTTCAACTAAAAAAAAAAACAACTGACAAAGCAGAAGTTGGCTTCTTATTTGTCAGCATATTATTCAGATTTTCTTAAATGGTGCAGCACCCTGACCCTGTGTCATTTAAGTTCAAACAGAAAATGTGATTACTCTTGCTTGCTTTCTCTCACACACACACACACACACAGAGAACACTCTTCCAACCTTATGAGTGTGAGATGTATGTTTAAGTGCATCTTATACCAGTGTTGCCTCATTAAAGGTGAAACAGAAAATAAGCTAATGAATAAGAAGTTAACTGTAATAACTCTTAAGAAGTTATTTTTAAAACTTGCCACACAGACATGTTTTGGAGATACTGATCCAGTCTATGAAAGTAACTTCACTGTGACACAGCCAACACAGCACAACAAATAACACAGTATGGTCAAAGCAAAGACCACAGCAGCACAAAAAGATAAAAGATACTTTCACTCAGCGAAGTTGAGGTTTCACTTGAAGATAAAAGTTCATGTTAAGTCTCTGTGTAAATATAAAATGGCCAACCACAGTTCTAACTTGTTGAGGGGGAGTAGCTGCGCCACTGAGTGTGCAGTAAAGAGAGCCCAATCCTTAATCAGTTGTTACATTTCATTTTTTACAGACCCAGATAGCCCACAAAAAATCTGACTGGGTTTTATTTTTTTTTACAGTTTGTGGGTTGCCATGCACTCCAAATATGTTATATATATGCGTATGGCTTTAATTGACTTTGAAGTATTTCTTATTCTATTATGCTCTTTTGGTCTTTGCAGTAATTTCTTTCCATCTGTCTCTTTCTCTTTAGGCTCCAGCATGGGCCTTTATTCTCAGCGCCTTAGGTCTCTTCATCTACCAGTCACTGGATGCTATTGATGGAAAGCAGGCCCGCAGGACCAATAGCAGCTCAGCTCTGGGGGAACTCTTTGACCACGGCTGTGATGCCGTTTCCACAGGTTCGTCTCTTTCATCTCCATCAAAGCTTTAAGTATTTTAATCTTTTTCTCACTCTTTCTCTCTCACTCACACCGTTTCTCACTCTCTCTGTCATGCACATTATCTCTCACTCTTTCTTTCTCTTTCTCTGTCTCACTCACACTGTCATTTTCTCTCTCTCTCGGGCTCACAGACTACTTTTGTTTCTTGCTTTTATGAAGTAGCTAATCAATAGAATTTAAACATTTTTTGTGTAAATGTTTATTGGAAAGAACATTCATTCATTGGGGTTGACATTGTCCGCTGAAATGAAATTACTTCATCAATTGCATTGTTTACAAAGCAGATCTTTATTGTGGATTATGCTTTTTCTCTAGAAGTATTTACAGTATATTAAGGGAGATGTAAAGTGGCAGCAATTCAAAGTATTATGTCTCAAAGGAAGGTCTCTCTCCTTCTGTGCAGTTTGCTGGAAAGACATCTGACTGTGTGAGGAACCTCACCAAATACAAGATACCGACACATACATGAGAGTCAGTCTGTCCGAGATACAAATAGTTCAAACAAGTTGCACTCATTAATGGATTTACAGAAGATATTTAATTTGTTGAAATCAGATGAAGTTACAAATTGCAGTTTTATTTATAATAAATTAATTATTAAAATATTTGTGCCCTAAATTTTACTTCATTTATTTTTTTTATAACTTTTATAATAGCGTACCTGTTGTTGCAAAATTTTATAGTTGCAATTTTAACAAATGCGAAAGTGCTATTTTGCTTTTGTTGTTGTGTAACTGTTGATTGTGTACTTTCTTACGGAAAAAAACTTGAATGTAAAAAAACTAAATAAAAAAAATAAAAAAGGATGATTTATTTTTTATGAAAATCAGTTGATAAATGTAACATTTATTTCATAGCCCCTAGTGAATAGGAATGTTACTTTTATAAGGTATCAGTATACAAAAGCTGGACAGTGTTTTAGTATTCAATTAACACAATTTGCATATTTAACACCAATGTATCTATTTTCACTTTGTTGAACAGTATTGTATTTAGTTCTTTATGAGTCATGAACAGAGTGATGCCAATCAGTTGTTCTCATTAAAATTAGGCCACACTCAGTTGTCTGTTAAGTCAGAAATTCTAGGGAATGTTAAATTGATAATACTAAACATATGTGACCCCGCTAGGGAAAACCAGGTCAAAGTCATTCTTTTTTTTCTAAATTTGTTTTTTTTTTTCAAAACAACATTTTTGTGAATTTAAGTTTTGTTTTTGATCAAAATATGTACTCTGATAGATATCTGAGACTGTTATCTTTCATTTACAGCAATAATACAGAGTGGCTAAGTTTTGTCGCTAATGTGAGTGACACGATATTGACACGATATCTCAATAAGTTGCCCAGTGACTTTGGCCTGGTTTTCCCTGGTGGGGTCACATATATTTCATTAACTACTATGAAACTAATATTTGAGTTATCTAGATATGAGCAAGGAAATAACGTTCTTATATTAAATACAGACTTGTAAAAACTTGAATTTGTTCTAATTCTGCACACATCAAAGAAAGACGACATTCAGTAATGCAAGAAAAAGGGTTGAAAGCACTCATAATTGTTGACCTTTTCTTTAACCCTGTCGCTTTCTCCTTTTTGCAGTGTTTGTTGCTGTGGGAACATGTATATGTGCTGGAATTGGGGCCTACCCTAACTGGATGTTCTTCTGTGGCTTTGTGGGAATGTTCATGTTCTTCTGTGCACACTGGCAGACGTACGTGTCAGGAACACTTCGCTTTGGCATGTGAGTACACAAAAAGACTTAAAAATCTAATATGCAGTATTAAACCTGCACTTTATCACTAATGATATAAAAATTATACTTGGATACATGAGTCAAAAAGCCCAATCTACATTTTTACAGACTTGATTAGGTTATTTTAGGTCACTATTGACTTCTAGTGTTTGTTAGCACCTTTACCCTCACAGCTCCAGTTCTCCAAAAATAGAATATTGTGCTAAAGTTCATTTGTGTCAAAAGTGTTGTATATTTTATTTACATTACAAGTAAGGTGACACATATTTTAAGCCTTTTTTTGTTTTAATGTTGATACTGTTTGAATAGTAAAGATTATGTATTTCTGATTTTTATGAGCTACAAGCCATTCTGATCAATATTAGTGCAAAAAGGCTTGAAATGTGCCATTTTACATTTAATGAATATAAAATATGACAGTTTACCTTTTTGAATTAAATTATAAACAATGGAGTTTATTTGGGGAGTTTGGATGAACCCAAATGTTTTTTTTAATATTTTAATATGATAAGAGAAAATGCCACAGAAGTTGTTTAGTCTGAAGTTTATTATAAAGTAGTTTAGTATGAAGTAGGATGAAACGTGAAGCGTTGCAGGACGTAGTTTGGCGTGAAGCGTAGCAGGACGTAGTTTGGCGTGAAGCGTTGCAGGACGTAGTTTGGCGTGAAGCGTTGCAGGATGTAGTTTGGCGTGAAACGTAGCAGGACGTAGTTTGGCGTGAAACGTAGCAGGACGTAGTTTGGCGTGAAGCGTAGCAGGACGTAGTTTGGCGTGAAGCGTAGCAGGACGTAGTTTGGCGTGAAGCGTAGCAGGACGTAGTTTGGCGTGAAGCGTAGCAGGGCGTAGTTTGGCGTGAAGCGTAGCAGGGCGTAGTTTGGCGTGAAGCGTAGCAAGACGTAGTTTGGCGTGAAGCGTAGTATGGTTGTGCCTTGGATGAACATGTGTAATGGTACTTGTAAAGAAGTTTGTATTTCAGTGTCATTTCACACGTTTGGCTTCTCAGTTATTTGCTTGGTTAAAATTTTAATTTTAGTCTCATAAAAGTCATGATTACTAATTTGACACTTTTCTGTTAATGCAAACGTTATTGGGTTAAAGACTTTGTGTTCAGTGTTGCATATTCATTCAGGTATTATACTATAAATAATGAATGATGCAGAGATACTGTTATTAAATTAAATTTTTAAATTTTTATTATCTGGTGTTTTTCGTTCTTTGCTTAGTGTTGATGTGACAGAAGTCCAGATTGCCATTATAATCATGTATTTCATGTCAGCCTTCGGAGGAGTCAGTCTTTGGGAGACTACGGTATGAACCTACAGAAACACATACATGTATGCTGTTACTGTATAACACACAACACTACACTCACAGACAACATAAAAAAGACCTGAACCCCAGCATATTGACTGGTGTTAATGTGGAAATACTAAATGGTTCACTTGAGTGTTTAGGCCAATTATCAGTTGTGTTACCCAAACCAGTAACATCAGTTAAATAGAGCCTTTCCTCTGATTTTGCTCTGTGCCTCCCTCGAAGACTTGACAAATGAGAAGTGCAAAGGTAAATGTGGTTAAGAGCTGTTACCATGGCAGCCATGATCTAACCTAGGCTTTAGATGATGGAACCACTTGGCTTCTTTTCCCATAATGCAAAACTCATAGTTTCAGATACCTGTAAAGAGAAAGTAAAACAAGTTGTTATTTGAAATGTGATCAGAGTGCCATTTTTTGTTTGCTGTAGTTGCCGGTAATCGGTGTTAAGTTGCAGACCTTCCCAATTCTGGGCATCATTGGAGGATTCCTGCTTTCAACCTACAACTACTTCTCTGTCATCCTGAGTGGTGGTGTGGGAAAAAATGGCTCCACTGTGGCAGTAAGTAGTTCCACGTTCTCTTGTTATTTATACTTGTGCTATAATACGAATTGTTACTTTAAATGTATTGTAATCCAATTTAAAATATGTTTTTGTTTTTTATATCCACAGAGAAATTAGGTCCTTATTTCTTCTGTAATGACACTAAGTTAATGTTGCTGGTTTGAAGATACATAAGAAATTATTGCTGGCCCTAAGCTCAAAACACTACTAGCAGCAGCAGATAATTTAATGTGTTTAAAATTGAATTTCTGTGATCTTCTCTAGATCACAGGAGACGTTGGACAGAATGCTGATGTTAACTTTGCACTGTTGTCTCCTGTAGGACACCAGTGTGTTGTCTCCAGGTCTGCACATCGGCCTTATCCTCACCTTGGCCTTCATCATTTTTAAGAAGTCCTCTAGTCAGCTTTTTGAGCACAGTCCATGTCTCTACATCCTCACCTTTGGCATGGTCATTGCCAAGATCTCCAACAAGTTGGTTGTGAGTGCTGCTGCTGACAGTCAAGCCCTGTCATTGACCATTGAGCTGAGCATTAACACAGCTTTGTGTTTTTTTTCCCAGGTGGCCCACATGACCAGAAGTGAACTTCACCTTCACGACACAGCCTTCATTGGCCCTGGACTCCTGTTCCTCAACCAGTACTTCAACAGCTTTATTGATGAATATATTGTCCTCTGGATTGCTTTGGTGAGTCGCTGTGACTTGTAGCTGACATAATACCACATGGATTTCATGAGCTGCTTGATATTGTTTTCAGATTTTTGAACAGATCTTTTGCCTGATGAAGCTGAATTGAAGGAAATATATACACTGCTTAAAAAATTAAGGGAACACTTAAACAACACATCCTAGATCTGAATGAGTGAAATAGTCTCAATGAATACTTTATGTACAAAGTTGAATGTACTGTCAACAAAATCACACAAAAATCTTCAATGGAAATCAAATTTATTAACCAATGGATGCCTGGATTTGGAGTCACACACAAAATTAAAAAAAAAGTGGAAAAACACACTACAGGCTGATCCAACTTTGATTTAATGCCCTTAAAAGTCAAAATGAGGCTCAGTATTGTGTGTGGCCTCCACGTGCCTGTATGACCTCCCTACAATGCCTGGGCATGTTCCTGATGAGGTGGTGGATGGTCTCCTGAGGGATCTCCTCCCAGACCTGAACTAAAGCATCCGCCAACTCCTGGACAATCTGTGGTGCAACGTAACGTTGGTGGATGGAGCAAGACATGATGTCCCAGATGTGCTCAATCGGATTCAGGTCTGGGGAACGGGCTTGCCAGTCCATAGCTTCAATGCCTTCATGCCTTCATCTTGCAGGAACTGCTGACACACTTCAGCCACATCAGTGTGTATTTATATGTATATATCTGCGACCCTTAAGATTAAGCGGGTGTTCTTGCGTAAATATGCACATCCTTAAACTGGTTTCCGTGCTCTGTCTGGGTCATTCCAAAGCATTGACCTTCTGGTGAAGCCTTTGTTTTGTTGATGTGGAAATATTCTTTGGGTCATTGTAATGTTGAAAGGAGAAATTCATCTTGATCTTCAGGTTTTTAGCAGAGGCTTAAAGGTTTTGTGACAAAATTGACTGATATCTCCATCTTGGGAAAAGCCGCAGTTCCAGCTGAAGAAAACAGCCCCAAAGCACAATGCAGCCTCCACCGTGCTTCACTGTGGGTATGGTGTTCTTTGGTGATGCGCTGTGTTGTTTTATGCCAAACAAACCTTTTAGAATTATGGCCAAAAAGCTTTTTCGGTAGGTATTTGGAAAATGTAGCTGTCTTGCCACTCTACCTCACAGCCCAGACATATGAAGAATATACAAGATTGTTGTCAGATGCAGTACACAAATAGTACTTGCAAGAACTTCCTGCAGCTCATTTAATGTTGCTGTAGGCTACTTGGCAGCCTGTCAGACCAGTTTTGTTCTTGTCTTTTCATCAGTAATGGAGAGATGTTCAGTTTTTCTTAATGTCACTGTTGTGCCTTATTTTATCCACTTGTTGATGATCGTCTTTACCGTGTTCTATGGTAAACAATGTTTTTAAAATTTTTGTATCCTTCTCCCAACCTTTCAACAATGAGATTCCTCTGATGCTTAATGTTCTTGCTGCTTCTGCTATAAAATGCAAAGTAAATGTCAGGAAAATCCTACTAGAAGAGCTGAATTTCAGAGTTAATCAAAGTCACTTTATTTCAGAGCAGGTAGGTGTGTACTGACTACTATTTAACAATTTTATGTAATTCAGAACACACTTATGTAACCACATTATTTATTTATTTTATTTTTACTTCCTCCAATCAAATTTTTTGCTTTTCAGCTGAATTGCACAGATTATAAGTCACATTCATTTCATTTTTATTCATAGCTTAATTCAAAAACTAAACTGTCCTAATTTATATTTATATTTTAATATTCTATACACCATACATGAAGTAACATATTTCAAGCCTTTTTTGTTTTAACATTAATACTGTTTGAATATTAATTTACTCAAAATGAAATAATAGTTTTTTTGGATTAAATTATGTAGACAAATGAACGTTATGATATTCTGACCCATCATGTAGCACTGTACATGTCTATCATGGCAAAACAGTAAAACACTGTGTTTATGGAAATAACAGTAATTACTGGGCATAGATGGGGTTTACTGATTATGAGCCATGACCATTAATAAATGCCAATATTTAGTCTTTTTCAGAATTGGCACCTGAACATATCTTTTTTTTTTTAATTATCTGTGTGCATATCTGATGCAAACTCTAAAAAAAAAAAAAAAAACACTTTAATTTGGCCCATTGTCCCACCCACATCACTATTTGATTGGTAAAAAAATTTGGACCACGTGTTGTAAGTAAAATTTATTTATAGCACGTATCACAGACAGCAGACAAATAAAACAATAAAACATCACACATTGTAAGAACATAGAACAATAAAAGACATAAAAGGATAAAACATAAAATATAATGTGCCTGATGCATCATCCAAACGCCTGCCTGTAAAGATGAGTCTAACTGTTTTTTAAAAGACTCCACTGAGTCAACAACTCTTTAAAAAGTTGGGTAGTGAGTTCCACAATTTAGGACCCAAAACTTCAAAAGCTCTATCCCCACGGGTCTTCAGTCTGGTGCGAGGAACAGAGCAGATTTGAATTTCTAGACCTAAGAGAACGTGTTATGTGAGGATGAAGTAGATCAGCTATATATATGGGAGCCTGAATAGGACTGGCATCCTGTTAAACATGCTTTTCAATTTTCTAAAGCTCAAAGCACCTTATTTTTACAAAGTCTTAATGTTAAATTGTTTACTTAAAGTTGTAAATAAGAGTAATTTTCACACTGCAAATATCAAATTTATGGTAAATGAATATTGGTCCCAAATATGGGTTTTCAGTGTCCTTGGTTACTAATAATCAGTATCATTAAAAGCCCTGAAAAAGCATAGTGGTTGAACCTTCTTCTATGGCGGTGTTTATAAATATGACAGAAACTTTCTGAACTCTGCTTGTGTTTGTTATGCAGACCCTGTCGCTGTTAGACCTGATGCGGTACTGCACGGGTGTGTGTCTACAGATTGCTTCACACCTGCGCATCCGGGTCTTCAGCATCACCCCACAGGGCCACGCCCATAAAGACTGACGTTTTGCCCGGCGGGAGGAGGAAGTGGGGCAGGCTGAAGACTCTGCCCCACTTCTAGAAACTGAGCAGGAGAGCCAAAACCACAGCAGCCTTGACAGTGTGAAGACCGACGACTAAATGACCTGAACTGAACCAAACTTGCACTTGACTGATTTTGAGTGGACTACCTGTTGCTAAACCCAGTCTGTCACACTGGATACCAACTAAACTCTTAGTTACATATCTGAATACTAAAAATGTGATCTTTCTAAGGTATCACACTTATCTTTATTTTGAAATGGAGCAATGCAAAATAATTTGAATAGTGAACAAATATACAGTATTTTATGAAGAATGTGCAGAGAAATTAATCATTTTAAAAAATGTAAACTAACAAAACTCAAAATTAGTGTTAACCTGTTTTTAATAATGCCAATTCTTTCACCTGTTGGATTTAGAACTTTGTCTAACAGTGAGAATCTTTAGTCCAGATTATAACAATTAAGGTAAAAAGTCTGTAAAATGTTTTAATGCTCCAATTTTGTATTGGAAAGATCACCGTAGTGCTAAGAAAACAGAGCTACTGTTGTATTTTGGGTAGACATCATGCAGTGCCTGGTATAAACTGCCCGACACTACATTTTATAGTGTTTTCATCATGTCTTACTCATGTATTTTCTTTAATGCAGCATTTCTATACATTTTATACGTGAACAAGAGAAAGAATATTCTCTGACATTCCGTAGCAGTGGTGCTCCCCATTTTGTACTTCCAGAATTTCAGAGTTGAATTCATACTCTTCCCAAAAGCAACAGTAGCTTATTAAAAATCCTCATGATTGTCCAGTCATTACACAATTTGTATTTATTTTACCAATTTGACTGGATTTGGTGTGTAATTGAGTCAGGTCTTGGATGAAGGAATCCTTTTTTTGGTTGTAATTGCAAGGAACTGTGGATACTGGCGCCAGGATTGTGTGTTTGTGCTAAAAACAGCAAGGACCCTCGTTTTGAGGACCGCCCTGCCGTACCAACATAACTATTCGGGGTACTTTTTGTATTTCCAGTTCCTTCCACCTTTGAACTCAGAACACAAGAGCAGAGCTGTGAGCCCTGCCTGAGGTGCTGGAGGGATGGATGATGAATGTTCAGGGTGCTCCTGTGCCTGTTTTATGATGCACTAACTCTCACAACACTGCCTGCTTTCAATATCTCCTCCCAAAGGGCTAATCTACAAATAAATTTTATGTGATTATATGTGTAATAAAGTTTTTGGTTATGTTGTGTTATTATTTTGGAGCTTTTGTGACTAAGTCATGGATGTTGACTTTATTTAATGAAAAGTCTACGGTACGCATTGTTTAAAATACCAAAACATTTGAGTATCAGACTCTTTTCACAGCCCTGATCAGAACGGTTAGTCTGAGTGACTATTCCTGCTCACCACACCACCTCTTCTAAGAGATTCCACAGAGATTCTGGGCAATGATAATTACACTGTTAACGCAAACTCTTCACTTAGTTACACATGATAGTCAACATTGACTCTCAGCCAACTCACAGTTGGAGAATCAGTTCTTTGGGAGTCAACTCCCTGTCACTATCTCCACTCACACATAAGAGCAAAACAGCCATAAAAACCACATTCAGCTGGTCTAAACCAGATTAGCAGTGTCAGTTATAACCAGGTACTAATACAAGCCACACAAAAAAACTAACCAGCACTGGTCAGGCATTGACCAGTATATACAGCACTTTTTTAAGTCCAAAGAGCCTCTAAACAGCTACCAAATCCCTTTAAAACCAGCAGTTTCTCATTAAATTTTTCTACCAGGTACTAGAATAAAAAAACATTTAAGGTGGAATGTGAAATTCCTCAGTTTTGTGCAGAAAAATAAAAAATATTTTTAATATAATTATTATAAAAAATAATTTTCTTTGTCTGCATCAACACAGTCAGCATTAATCCCATTTTAAGAGTCCTCATCTGTACTGACCAAGTTTGAAAAAACACTGGTTACCACAGGTTCTGTTCTCTCTCTGCCTCACAAACATAAAACAGTAAAGTTCTAAAGATATGGGTGGAGTTAATTTATTGTGCCATAAGGGAAGCCCAATTTTCTGACCTAAACCACCCAATGAAAACTTACTGGGTTGTCTTATTTCAGTTTGTGGGTTTATAGTCACTCCAGATACCCATAAACAAGTTTATTTCAGTAATTCAATTCAAAAAGTGACTCATAGATTTATTAAACAGAGTGTTTATTTTGTGTTTATTTCTTTTAATGTTGATGATTATGGTCTACAGTCAATGAAAACCCAAAAGTCAAAACATTAGAATTTTTGATAAGACCAATTACAAAATTATGTTTAATACATAAATGTTTTATTGTATTGTATTTATAATACATGTGCTCAGTACTTGGTCAGGGCTCATTCTGAATGAATTACTGCATCAGAGCAGCGTGGCATGGAGGTGATCAGCCTGTGGCACTGTTGAGGTGGTATGGAAGCCAAGGTTGCTTTGATGGTGGCCTTCAGCTCATCTGCATTGTTGGGTCTGGTGTCTCTCATCTTCCTCTTGACAATAGCTCATAGATGCTCTGAGGGGTTTAGGTCAGGTGAGTTTATTGCCCAGCACAGTGATACTGTGGTTATTAAAACCAGGTGTTGGTACTTTTGACAGTCTGGGCAGGTGCCAAGTCCTGCTAAACATGAAACCTGCATCTCCATAAAGCTTGTCAAGAGAGTGAAGCATGAAGTGCTCTAAAATGTCTTGGTAGACGACCGCGCCGACTATATCCTGATGAGGGTCACAGTCCCAAATACATGTGTAAACAGAAAAACGTGTGTTTTTCATCCCTTTAAGATTAGAAAGCTCCTTTGCATCAGATTTGTTAGGTCAAAAGTGAGATGCATGTTCAGATGCGAGTGTGAATCCCTGATGAGTGGTGTTGACAGTAATCTGCTGGAATGATGGTACTAAACAAAGTAATGTAACTGAGAAATGTGTTAGACTGAATTAGAGGACATCACGGGATGAACTGATTACATGTCAAACATGAGTAAAAATGATTTGAATCCAGTTACATTTTTATGTATTTTATTACAATTTAAACAGCCTATTACATTTAAACAGCCTATGAAAGTCCCAGGTTTCATTCTGAACTTTACCACAAAATTTGCCAATTTTTCAGCACATACAGATGTAAATATGAAGAGTTTCATTCCAAGACACCTTTTTCCGTGATATACAGTTTTATGTCACACATAAATATTACTGTGATATTAGGATTAATATTAATTTTATTAGAAAAACAAAATGTTCTAGATTATCAGCTATTATCATTTTCAAACCCTGTTATGTGCACACTTGTTCCAAATGGAATGATCCTCTTCATATATATTTATTATCTGCTGCTCATAAATAATAGTGCAAAAAGGCTGTAAATTAATTTGTGGCCCATCGGAACATCAGATCAGGCTACTTATCTTAAAACAAGGCAGATTTATGATCAAAATGTTTATTCTATACATTAAAGATTGCACTGAGATTTTGTACTGAGCTTTTTCCATTAAAAGAAAAACATACTTGGCACTTTAATACATTTCAGCCGCACTGGACAGAGACCTGCATCAGTACCTGAGGCCATACTTACTTAATGGATTTTCAAAAGTTGAGAAAAAATAAAAAGATCACTTTAACATGCTTCCAAGATGCAAAAGCAGCAGACTTTTCAGCATCTGACCTGGCTACCCCAACAAGCTGCTTTAGACAGAGAAGATATCAGTGAATCAAATGTCTGAATTAAAACAATGAAAAAAAAAGTACCAATTAAAAAAAAAAAAAAAAAACGCATAAGCTAGGGACCCGAGTGGCTCAGCAGGCTAAGACGCTGACACTATGACCAGAGGATCGCGAGTTTGAATCCCGGTCATGCTGTTTGCCATCAACAGCCGGGGCACAAGAGAGCAAAAATTGGCAGTGCTCTCTCTGGGTGGGTAGATGGCACTCTCTCTCTCTCTCCCTATCATTCACACATTGCAATGTCCGCTGGCTCGGGCGTCTATTGATTGGTCCATTCGGAGCTGGGAATCATGCGCTTTCCTCCAAGCGCATTGGCTCCACAGTGATGGTGCATCAGTGGTAGTTTGAAAAGAGGAGGTGGCTGTATCACACGCAGCAGAGGCTTGTGCTTGTCTTCACCCTCCTAGAGTCAGGGACAGTGCAAAGTGATGGAGAGAGTCCTAACGGATGGGATGGGCTAATTGGCTACTACTACAATGGGAAGGGGAGAAAATTGGCAAAACTAGCAGTTCATGATATCTGCAAAGTCAAGTCTACTGCTTTTATCTGGGCTCATTTAGATCAAACTCCTTGCAGGCATTTTCTGAGTGTCAAGGGAATGTAGACAAACGTGGACTTAAAAACCACATCCCCCAACTCAAACTCCAATTCCACTCCTCATCTTAAGCTCCTGAAGAAATCTAAGGAACGACTCAAGTCAGCATGGAGATACAGAATCAAATGTGCAGCATGCAGCGAGACGTATTTCATACCAGACACATATGGCTTCAGGCTATAGTCTTGGACCTCATCAACGTGCACTAAAGAGAACAAATGAAAGTCAAGAAGAAAGAAAAAGATTTGATATATAGATCAGTGACAATCCCTCACATTTCAATCACTTTTGTTTGATTTCTATAAAAAGAGAAAGGCAGATAAAGACAGTAAGATCATGAGGACATTATCTAGAGATCTAGCAGTGCATTCATCATCATTATAGTCATCATTCGTACCAGCCGTCCAGGTGATGTGTACCAATAGTGAGATGATTTTTTTCACAAAAGCATGAAATCTGGTACACTTGTACAGTTTGGGGTCTTGAACACTTTCAGAGATGGAGCCACTGCAAAACACATTATGGCTGCTGCGGGAGTCATTTCACTTTGGGCCAAGGTGTATATTTTTCATCCTCTCCTGAAACAATAGAAAAGGTCTATTACTCCTGTGGATGGCAATGAGTGAATTTACATGCACTGAAAAATCGGATCAGAATCCGACTTCTGCAGACATCCGATTATTGACGGGATCGTGTAAACAGCCTACTGCGATTTCTTAGACAGGAGTAAGGTCTAGAAATCTGATTAAGAGCTGGATTTTAGCTCAGTAATGTGATATGTTCGTGCATGTATCCTTTTACTCTGATCTCTTTTGGATTTCTCAGTCTGCGTTTGCGTGACAACACACTGCGGTGTGCAAATAGTGCTAAACAGCACCCATGAGAGGGCAACAAAACATTTTGGAGTAACTGTGATGAATGTTTAAAAACGTTTACGTGTATTTTTTCTCCTCAAATGTGATTGGTAGCCAATTGACCCGCCCTCTGGTTGATTCTTCCCATCACTTGTAATGTGTCTGACTCTAGATGGGTGCAGACCAACACAGGCCTCCTCTGATGCATGTGAAGTCAAGCTCCGCCTCTTTTTCAACTGCGGCTGATACATCGCCGCCGGGCAGCCAATGAGCTCAGAGGAAAGCGCAGGATCGCAAGTTCTAATGGATCTCCTGGCAGACGCCTGCGCCAGCTGATATTACTTGGTAGTAATGGGGAGAGAGTGCCATCTTATCTGCCAAGAGAGGGAACAGACAATTTTGCTCTCTCGGGCCCCGGCTGCCAATGCAAGCAGTACGACTGGTATTCAAACTCGCGCTCCTCAGATCATAGTGCCAGCTCCTTAGTCCGCTGACCACTGAGGGCCTCATGTTTTTTGGCTGGTTGCAAAGCAGAAATCTGATTACTCCCTGACTCTTGCAGACCTGCAGTTTTTCATTATCTGATGACCCAAGTGCATGTAAACTGACAAAGTCTGATTTTATAGTTATTTGATTATAAAGTGCATGTAAATGCACTCAATGATACCACATACAGCATCATACACTTATATATACACAAATATACTAAAAATCTCTCAGTAAAGTGTATTTTACTGACTGATCAGGCCGAGTGCAGTGCTGTGCAGACTGTGATCTCACTGTAATATCACATCACTGCATTTTCCATCAACTCTGAACAGTTTATAATGCTGTGTATGGCATTAGCCACCACAAGGCATATCTGTGATGACTTCATTTCTAAAACGGTTCAGGGGCCCCATACTGTACATACACCAAGTTTTATGCATTTATGAGTAACTAAACATTTTCATATACAGCCTGGACTACAGAGACAAGGCACTGGCATGGGAAGAAACCTGTGATGGACAGACAGAAACAGTAAAAATCAGATAAAGCTCAGTCCCTTCCTGAATATTAGCCCATAATTAAATTAAAATTCTCCCACTTCAGAGTGACATTCAGCACAGAAATGCTTTCTCAGAGTTCAGGACAATAAATCACACAAGACAGATTCAAATGGAGTGTTACTGTTCTCTAGCTCAGCGAAACTCCATACACAGCAGTGTCTCAGTGTCGCCCTCTTGTGGAGGAAGCATGCACTCCTTTAATAATCCAATCTTTCCAGCTCTCACAGTAAACTTCAGCAGGCGGCTTCTTCTAATAACATCTGTGCTTCGGTCCAATAAGAACCGTTCAGAGTCTGTGGTTATCATGCTATTGTCTTTGTGGAGGAGGGTCACCAGAGAAAAGAGGGTTTGCTCTTAGTCCACAAGCACACAGAGCTCACGCATCTCTTCAGAAGGGTGCGAGCAGCTCGTCTTCAGACTCGTTCGGAGCTGTTCTCTTTGCTCACTCTGCGTCTGGGAAAGAGCCGGCGCTTCAGCACAATCAGCTACAGAGAGATAACATCAGCATGTCACTTATCATTCATTACTGCCATTATGCTGAGCTTTATGGTACATACAGATGGTCCTCAGCACAAACTCATGACCACGTTTAGTGGAAAGAACCTGCAAATGAACTGCAGTGGAGGTGTGAACACTAGTGTAAATCCTAGAAAAACTTGGGCAAGTTCCATAGCATTCTCTGATGCCACCTGACATGAGCTGGCACTGAAGGCTCTCTGTAGATGTACATAATGTTAACACCAGTTTTCCACAACAACCCAAACACAAATTATCCACAGTAACAAAACAGTGATGTAATACATTTCCGACACTGTGAATTGACGAGGACTGAACATCAAACAACATTAAGCTCCTACCAGGCAATGTGATTGGACAATTCCATGAGTGCTGATAACTCTACACTGCATCACACATACATGAATTCATTCTTATGCTTTCCATGTAACTTACAGTTTATTATAAATTCTATTTAGTGGATGTATTTGATGGTATAAATTGCATGAAATGAACACATTTGATCATCTTCTGTCATGTTAGAAGGTTTTTGTTTTCTAAATCATTATATATATTTGTTGTTGAATTGGTAACTTTTTAGATTGCGTAAGTTACGGTTTCCATTTAACAGCACATATCAAATACTGTAGGTTGCACCATCATGAGGTCTATGCCCAAAGTAGACTTGTGTCATACACAGGTTTGTGCCATAATGATAAAACTAATGTTTTTAATAAACCAGCAAGTTTAAGCACAATGGAAGTAATGTAACAGAATCTACAGCAAAGACTTGATTCTTGGCCAATTTTTTGAAAAAATTGGAAAACAATAGGAGAGATCTGATTTCAGAGTGTCTAATTTATCTTACTTGGACAAGTTCGCACATTCTGTGACAAGTTTAATTTTGAAGTTCCATGTCCCAGAACTGTTCCCCACTAATGTGGATGTGCTCACATGTATAATTTCAATTTACAGCTGTATTCTGTACCAGACAATTGTGGAAAATAACAATTACACGGTTAACTGTATTCAAATAAGTCGTTGATTGATTTGAATTTATTATTTAGACAGAATTTTCTCAAGTATAATAAATGCAAGTGATCCGTCTATTTACATTTTAGGTGCCGACATTCAGATGCTCTAATTTTTTTGTTTACTACAGGTACTGTTTTACAAATAAAATCAGCTCCGGCTTATTTTTTCATTTTAAACTTAACTGATCCAAAAAACAGAAGAACACTAGATAGAATTCTACAGGAATGTCTAAAAATTGACTATTGTGGAAAAGAATGTTTTGTTCATAATTTAATTCAACAAAAAAGCAAACTCCTATTTTATACTCATTACACAAAGTTTAAACGAATGTGTTTTGATACAGCACTCTGCAAACAGCCAGCCTTTTCAGCAATTCACCTTCTGTGACCTCATTGCGGAGGGTCTCAATGATTGTTTTCTTGGCAACTGTCAAGTCAGTAGTCTTCACCATGATTGTGGTTGTGTGCACTGAGTTAGACTGAGCGATGAACTTATTACTTTTTATACTGTTTTAATAGCAACTTACTCAAACTCAAAAGGAAATCTAATAATTTTAGATTTTGGATTTTCGTGAACTATAATTCACACTGATCAACATTAAAACCAAAAAGGCTTCAAATGTATGTTGCATGCATGTACATGTATTTATATACACATTACCAGTCAAAAGTTTGGACACAGCTTCTCATTTAGCATTTTGTCCTTACACTGTAAATTAACGTAGGCACACAAATGATGGTCTCAAACACATTAAGTGGGCAAAAAATGTAAGTCTTTAACTCTTGACAAGGCACAGAAACCTGTATAAAACAGAAAATACCAAATAAAATGCAACAATTAACTTAATTAGTAATTATAGAGTACCATTCAAAAGTTTGGACACATCTTCTCATTCAATGTTTTTATTTTTATTTTTTTTCCCCTACATTTTAAATTAATGCTGAAGTCATCCAGACTATGAAGGAACACACAAGGAATTGTGTAGTAAATTTTAGTGTTAAACAAACCAAAAATTGTTTCAGATTTTAGATTCTTCAAATAGACACACAACTGATGTCTCAAACACATTAAGAGGCAATAAATGCAAGTCATGAATTCTTGACTAGACACAGCTGTTAACTGAAAGCCATTCCAGGTGACTACCTCATAAAGCTGACTGAGAAAATGCCAAGAAAGCTGGCATCTAAGCAAGAGGTGCCTACTGAGAAGAATGTAAAATAAACATATTCTGGTTTGTTTAACACTTGTTTGTTTACTAAATAATTACAGATGTATTTCTTCATAGTTTGGATGACTTTTATTAATCTACAATGCAGAACATTTTTAAGTAATGAAAAACAAATGTCCAGAAGGTGTGTCCAGACTTCTGACTGGCACTTAATATACTCAATATGAAATATGACTATTTACTTTTGAATTAAATTATGAACTTTCACATTTTTTGTAGATACACCTGCATATATGCAACTCTGTAGTTGCACCTAAGAATGCTGGGTAGATTGTATTACACATATATAGTGCTGTAAATGTCTCTAACCACAGCTGCTAACAATGTCCGCTCATTACAGAACACATCTGTCGCTGTACTCTCTGTTATGTGCATGTGTGGGAGGACCTTGTGATAATGTCCTTTCTCCTGCTCTGTATTAGTGTTCTAATGCATGTCCTGTCACAGTATACAGAGTAAGATGTACAGTCTGTCCACTAAAGGTCACTGGGCTAATTAACCTTTCCCAGGATCAACAAGAGAGGAACATGACCCCTCTTTCAGAGATCAAATCACAATGCAGCCATTCCCCACATGCTCCAGCAGTGTGCCTGGCACATGTCAATCAGTCATTTCCACTTACCTCATCATTAATAAAACTGCCCCATGGCACAGATATAACGGGACTATTCTTAGAGAGGCAGTAAAACACTAATGCACATGATAACTGATTTTAGATCCACAATATGAAGTCATGAAGGCATTTATAGAAAGAACACTGACCTGTTCAGCAAAAAAGGAGATGACCGTGAAAACGACCAGCATCACCAGTACGCAGTGTGTCCAGAACTTCAGCTTGTCCCTGTATATTCGCCTGTAAACATACAATGCTTTCATTATTTTCAGGTATGGAGAATATAGACAATGTAGTTTTTCCCTCAAGTGCATTTACTCAGCCAGGACATATTTTGGTGTCTGAAGTTTTTTGCATTAAGGTAACAGGCAGAATGATCCAAACTGCATGTCTAAATCATCTCACACTCAAACTTGGTTTCTGATCACATACTGTTATCTGCAAAACAGACAAAACAGCACATGAGAGACTGGAGGTGTATATTATGTGTATACACATCCCATCCTGAGCAAGGACACCACTATAGCTAGTTCAGAGACTTTGGCTAGTAACATTCTTCTCTTTGGTCTGAGAATGATGTCATGCAAGATTCTGGAGAAGAAGAGAGTGACCAGCTGGCATCACTGGTGCGGCAGAATGCCACCAGCTGCTTCTCAGCGTCCTGTCACCACCTTGTCGGTGTGTGTGTGGTTTAAGTGTGTTTGTATGCATGCATAGAGGTGTACAAGCTGGAAACTATGACCGCTGCACATCACCATTCATAACAGAGAAGCCAGGCGGCTCTGTTACAGCCAAGCAGCCTCAGCACCATGTGATCTGCCTGACTTCACCGCAGGAAGCCCAGCTATTTCAGGGTGCTGCCCCAGCTCGCCCAAAACCCTGACCCGCATTTCAAAAGCACCAGGACTTAACCAGCTGGTCTCCACACACACACACACACACACACGTATTGCTGTGCTTGTAAGGATCAAACCCTGCATAAACTATGATACAGATTATAACCCTTACCCTACATCTAGTCCTAATCCTAACAGAACCACTGACTAAACTCCAAATCTAACCATATTCAAATTTATTTTCAGTTTTAGTTTTAAGATTAAAATGAACAGAAGCTAAAACAGGAACAAAAGGACTTTTAATACTGTTTTGTTTTACGGTGAGGACTTCCGAGCCTTATAAGCAAAAAAAAAATGGTACACATGTGTACACAGAAACACAGCCTTAAGCACCCTCTCATTCCCAGAATTCCTCCTGCTGTTGACAGCCATCAGCCATCCGTACTGCTGCGATGACAGAAATAACAATCCACTTTCAAAACAACCAAGCAACAAAGAGGCTATATATCATACACACATGATTAAGCTTACCCAGCAGAGTATATATAGAAACTGTTCTAACATTTACCGCATCCACATAAAAACCCTCGTGACGGAAAGGAAAATAAACATCTGCATTTTGGGGGATTTTTAGTTTTATGCATAATTTTAGCAGATGTTCACACCAGATAAAGAACATTTTATGATGACTAGACAAATGGGAATACTCCAAAATAGTCTTGAATTAAAAAAGCTTTACATTAATTTATATTGAACGTAAAGGTCTGGACATCAACGATATTTAAAGTGAGGGGTACTTTCAGACTGCCTCCCTTGCATATCTCCTGTTATTTTCTGTCTTATGTGCTACAAGTTATTTATTATATATATCATTATATACAATACCAGTCAAAACTTTGGACACCTTCTAGACTTTCAGTGTTTTTTCTTTATTTAAAAATGTTCTGTATTGTAGATTAACACTAAAGTCATCCAAACTATGAGTAAATTCTACAGAGTAGGCACCTCTTGCTGAGATGCAGCTTTCTTGGCATTTTCTCAGTCAGCTTTATGAGGTAGTCACCTGGAATGGCTTTCAGTTAACAGCTGTGTCTTGTCAAGAGTTCATGACTTGCATTTCTTGCCTCTTAATGTGTTTGAGACATCAGTTGTGTGTCTACTTTGAAGAATCTTGGTTTTGGTTTGGTTTGGTTTGGTTAACACTAAAATTTACTACACAATTCCTTGTGTGTTCCTTCATAGTCTGGATGACTTCAGCATTAATTTAAAATGTAGGGGAAAAAAATAAAAAAAATAATAAAAACATTGAATGAGAAGATGTGTCCAAACTTTTGAATGGTACTCTATAATTACTAATTAAGTTAATTGTTGCATTTTATTGGGTATTTTCTATTTTATACAGGTTTCAGACTGCTTTTCTGTTTTGTTTTGATGCCATTTTTGTCCTTTATGGACTTCCAATTGAAGTCATGATTAAACAGTAATGATACAATTTCATTCTCTGTGAAATAGTCAGTGTAATGCCAGGGAGTCCGTTTTCCTAACTGACTCAAGCTGATATAATCAAGCTGCATTCTCATCAGTGTTCCTCTGAGCTCAGGCCGGGAATGCTAACATTCTCACCATTCCTGCAGCTCTCCCATGTGGAGGAAGCGGTTGCGGTACTCTCGGGGCAGCTCAAACTGCGAGGGCAGCGGAAACATGGACTCATAGAAGTCCCTCAGGACGGCTTTCACTGTGCTGGCATCCTTATGGCTGTGATCAATGTTGTCATTCAAGCAGATGAACTTCCTGCAGGGAAAAGAGCAATGATAAACACTGCATTACAACCTTAATAAATGATGACAGAGTCACTTGCTTATCATGCGATATACTTCCATACTTCATGCTTTGGCAACGAATACATGCTCAACTCTGAAGCACTCATATCAGATACACACACCTTGGGTTCTTCCTTATGTCATCCAATTGCCCCACGACATGCGAGACGTTAGTGCGTACCATTTTAAAGGCAATCTCCTCCTCTCCCATGATCTCAAACCTAATTAAGCAAAGAACTGAGAATTATGAAATCAATAGCTCAGAAATGTTTACACCACCTCTCATTTTCTGTAACACTTTTAAATCAGAACCAAATACTTTGTTCTAGCTGTTTTTCTCCATGACTAATAAAATTCACAAATGCTGCTGCACCAGATACAGTAGACGGGTGATGTCAGACAGCGTCACTGCATTTTAATTGTTTTCTTGCCTCCCACAAGTTATTGACAGTGAGCTTATAGACTTACAATGGGGTTGCGCAGCAAAGTTTTAGGTGGTGTCCCCATCCACAAATGAAGCCCCACGCACAGTGTGTGGTCCTTGTAAGCGCCGCTCTACCCACATATTCCTATGTCCCATGAAGCTTTGTGCTAAACCACATCAGAGAGTAAACAGCTGTCCTAAAGCCTATAAACTCACTGTTAACAGCTTGCGGGAGACACCAAAGCTGTAAAAAGCAGTGACACTGTCCTACCTCACACTTTTACTAGACAAGACTAAGTATCTGAAGCAGCAGCACCGTGGACTTTATCAAAGACTTTTGGGTGACCCCAAAAGCCTGTAATGTAATGTAATATACCTACTTGTATTTGTTCTGGTCTTTGAAGGCTTTCTGAATTTTTTCTGCAACTGCTTTACAGTGAACAACAAGACCTTTGGTAACTGGAGGCTGTAAACAAAGAAACAAAAGACCCAGAATTATGTGCCAGCCTTCTCTCTTAGATCGACAGGATGCAGAACATGGTGGTGTGGCATCCACTTTAAATAAAGACTTCATGTTTACAGTGTTGACCTTTCTTCTTTAAGACTTCCGCAGTTCACCTTGGCATGCTTGATATCAGCTTCTCGGCAAAATCTTGAGTGACTGCAACCCATTCTTACCTAATCAGTGCTTGATCAGAGTTTCTGGGTTTTTATTTGTCCACCCTCTTTTTGAGGACTGACCACAGGTTCTGAATGGGATTAAGATCTGGAGAGTTTCCTGGCCATTAACCAAATATTTCAACATTTTGTTCACAGAGCCAATTGGTTATCACTTTTGCCTTGTGACATGGTGCTCCATCATGCTGGAAATAGCACTGTTCATCTCCAAATCGCTCCTGGATTGTTGGAAGAAGTTGCTCTTGGAGGATGTTTTGATACTGATACACGGCAGTGTTCTTAGGCACATTTTTGAGTGAACTTGCTCCCAAGGATGAGAAGCAACCGCATACATGAATGGCCTCAGGATGGCTTACTGTTGGTATGATACAGGACTCATGGTAGCTTCATCAGAGAAAATAACTTTACCCCAGTCCTCTGCAGTCCAATCCCTATACTTCCTGCAGAATATCATTCTAACCTTGTTCTTCGAGAGAAGTGGCTTCTTTGCTACCATTCTTAACACCAAGCCATCCTCCAAAAACCTTCGTCTCACTGTGCATTCAGATGCACTCACACCTGCTCTCCGCCATTCCTGAGCAAGCTCTGCACTAGTGATGACCTGATCTCAGTGCTGCATCCTCTTTAAGAGACGGGCCTGATGCTTGCTCGACTTTCTTGGGTGCTCTGAAGCGTTCTTCACTGCAATTGAACCACTCTACTTGAAGTTCTTGATGATTTAATAAATGGTTGATTGGTGTGCTCTCTCAAGAGCAGCAATGTCCCTTTTGATGCAATACAATGATGACAGCATGTGCTTCCTTGGAGGTAACCAGGGTTAACAGAAAAACACTTAAAAAGCACCACTACCCTTTTAAAGCAACCAGTCTAATCAGCACGACAGAATGATATCAGCTGACGTGTTCTCATTAACTTTTTCACCTGAGCTAATGAGATCATCATTGAAATGATGTTAGCAGGCCACTGTGTAGGACCGAGATGCAGTGATTTTTGTGATGAGGTCATTTTCAAGGCAGGGAAGGACTTTGCAATTAATTGCAATTCATCTAATCACTAATCGCTATTTCACTTTTATTGTGACCCCATATGGATGCAATTATGACTATTATTGATATTAATGTTTTACACTACAGCACACTGTCAGACTTAACTTATGATGTAAATTTCTATCAGTAGTTTGATCAGAGGAGGATGGATCCCCTTTGGGAGTCTTGGTTCCTCCAGCCTTGAGGGAGTTTTTCCCTTGCCACTGTCGCCTTTGGCTTATTCACATCGGGTTTTGCGTTTTGATTCAAATTGTTTGATGCCAATTATGTAAAGCTGCTTTGTGACGACGTCCGTTGTAAAAAGCGCTATATAAACACATTCTGATTGACTGAATTTGTGTCATTCTCAGAACTTTTAGCCATGACTGTACATTTAATCATTACATAATGTACAAACTGTACAATGACAATTAACCATTAAAAATCCCAGGACACCAACCAGTTGTTTCACTGCCTTCTTTGCCTTCCCTAAACAAAACACCAGACCACTTCTGCATATTACATTGTGAATTGCCTTGTAATATATTAAAAGTTATTGACCAACCTTATTAACAGACATTTCTGACATGTGAGCAATCCCTCCAAACAACCAAAAAGGCATTGTTCATGATGCTCAAAGTATACAAGATCATCATTCAGCTCACATGCATATTGTAGATTTGGTCCTTGAGAATAGTCAGGATCCTTTGAGGATTAACAAGCTAAGATAAGCCTGAACCCGACTCTAATTAGCTTTCTCACCATGCTGGGGTCATAGTAGGCCTCCTGAGTGGGGTTGACCATGTGGAGCTGAGTCTGGTTGGTGGGGAGAGTCTTAGAACAGTTTATTAGCATCTGCTCCAGACCAGTCAGGTCCTGTAAATGCCAAGCACACAATCACAGCGCTTAACATCTCAGTAACACTCAAACATGCACAGATAATCAGAGCATTTGAATATTTTTCCTGCTCAATATCTATATAAAAAAAAGAAAAAAACCCCAAAAACAATGCTTGTTATCTGTACTATACAGTACTAGCACTCCTCCTGGACTGAAGGGTGCACTACTAAGTACCTGCAGACTGAGGGGAAGCTCATGGATGCGCGTGGCAAGTGTCCGGATCTCTCGATCAGAAAGAATGCCAGAGTTGTCTGTATCGATCTCATCAAAGACCTGCGAGACGTTGAGCTGCTGTAAAGCGCTCATCAAGAAGTAGAAATAAGAGAAAGCGAACTGCATGTCCTCAGAATGGCGCACACGATGGGAGGACGTCTTATCAAATTCATTAGGAAAGCTGAGAAAAAGAGAAGAGCCGGACAGTTAAGGTACATTTTTGGAAGATATTTTTTGAATTAGATGATGGCACTTTTCAACCCTCTCTTAAACCAAAACTAAACATACCCTGGAAACCTTAAAGGGACTACTTTTCAAATATACAGTGGTGTGAAAAAGTGTTTGCTCCCTTCCTGATTTCCTGTTGTTTTTTTTTTGCATGTTTGTCACACTTAAATGTTTCGGAACATCAAACCAATTTAAATATTAGTCACAGACAACACAAGTAAACACAAAATGCTATTTTTAAAAGAAAGTTTTTATTATTAAGGGAGAAAAAAATCCAAACCTACATGGCCCTGTGTGAAAAAGTGATTGCCCCCTAAACCTAATAGCTGGTCGGGGCACCCTTAGCAGCAACAACTGCAACCAAGCCTTTGTGATAACTTGCAATGAGTCTTTTACAGCGTTGTGGAGGAATTTTGGCCCACTCGTCTTTGCAGAATTGTTGTAATTCAGCCACATTGTAGGGTTTTCGAGCATGAACGGCCTTTTTAAGGTCATGCCACAGCATCTCAGTAGGATTCAGGTCAGGACTTTGACTAGGCCACTCCAAAATCTGCATTTTGTTTTTCTTCAGCCATTCAGAGGTGGACTTGCTGGTGTGTTTTGGATCATTGTACTGCTGCAGAACCCAAGTTTGTTTCAGCTTGAGGTCATGAACAGATGGATGAACAGATGGACGGACATTCCCCTTCAGGATCTTTTGGTAGACAGCAGAATTCATAGTTCCATTTATCACAGCAAGTCTTCCAGGTCCTGACGCAGCAAAACAGCCGTAGACCAATACACTACTACCACCATATTTTACTGTTGGTATAATGTTCTTCTTCTGAAATGATGTTTCTTTTATGCCAGATGTAATGGGACACACACCTTCCAAAGAGTTCAACTTTTGTCTCATTGGTCCACGGAATGTTTTCCCAAAAGTCTTGGGGATCATTAAGATGTGTTCTGAAAAAATTGAGATGAGCTTTAATGTTCTTTTAGCTCAGCAGTGGTTTTCGTCTAGGAACTCTGCCATACAGGCCATTTTTGCCCCGTCTCTTTCTGATGGTGGAGGCATGAACACTGACCTTAACTGAGGCAAGTAAGGCCTGCAGTTCTTTGGATGTTGTTGTGGGGTCTTTTGTTACCTCTTGGATGAGTCGTCGCTGTGCTCTTGCTGTAATTTTGGGCGGTTGGCCACTCCTGGGAAGGTTCACCACTGTCCCATGTCTTTGTCATTTGTGGATAATGGCTCTCACTGTGGTTCGCTGGATTCCCAAAGCTTTGGAAATGGCTTAATAACCATTTCCAGACTGATAGATCTCAATTACCTTCTTTCTCAATTGTTCCTGAATTTCTTTGGACCTCGGCATGATGTGTAGCTTTTATGGATATTTTGGTGGACTTATTTAAGCAATGTCTTGATTGAGGTGTGGCAATCAGGCCTGGGTGTGGCTAGAGACAATGTACTCAGGTGTGAGAAACCACAGTTATGTTTTAACAAGGGGGGCAATCACTTTTTCCACACAGGTCCATGTAGGTTTGGATTTTTTTCTCTCTTAATAATAAACACCTTCATTTAAAAATATCATTTTGTGTTTACTTGTGTTGTCTGTGACTAATATTTAAATTGGTTTGATGTTCCGAAACATTTCAGTGTGACAAACATGCAAAAAAACAGGAAATCAGGAAGGGGGCAAACACTTTTTCACACCACTGTATATAGCTTGAATCGAAATACATTTTTGGATTCTTGAGAGTGCAGCTTAAATACGCAGAGACACGTCTGTGAGAACGAGTCAGAGAAGCGCCCATGTTTTCCCACCAAAAGACACAATCTGTCATTCATATGATTGCAAAGATTTTAAGAAGAGCCAATCCACGTGTCTCTCAGCAGTTTTGTGTGTTGTGATTCTTACATGTCCTGTAGCTCCTGCATGATGAGCCTATCAATCATGTGTGGCATGTGAGCAGGCACTTTGCGAGAGGTGAAGCCAAACTGGCCGTTCAGAAGCTTGTTGACGTAGCGAAGTGAATCTGCAAATGTGTCCTTCAACCTCCGACCAGTGGCAGTGCTGTCTGCTTTGTACTTCAGCTCTCTCTCCAACTGCTCCCTTTCCTGTAAAGCACAGCGACTAAAGCTTTGATGGAAATGTTTTGCTGCAAAAAGTGTTATGAATTTGACAGCCTGAACGTTGTGATCAACAACCACAGACACTTAACATCAGAAGTTGCCACAGACTGTCCCAGAACACTATAAACAAGACGCACTGTATAGTAATAGGTTCCTTAGGATCACTCACCTCCAGAAGGTCCTGGAAATATTTGCTCTTCTCCCATGGCAGGAAACTCCACTCAGAGCCTGTGTAGTATTGGAGTTTACGGCCAACTGGAAGCCCTACGCCAGCCTTCTCGTCTTCACCCTCAGGGTTCTGCATGTGCGCCTCTGACCCCTTGCTTTTTGACATACTGCCCACCAGTGTGTCGAGCAGTCTGGGTGCAGCAATCTTCTCTGTGGTCTTGGGCTGTGATTGGGCCTGGTCTTGTGGAGGCCCGTTGTCAACCCTTACTGGCACAAGAGTCATTTTTTGTTCACTCTTGTTTTCCATCAGTTGTTTTTCAGCAGCTGACCTTGAATCGGCATTTCCCCCCACTGCTATGTCTTCTCCTTTGTTTGCTCCAATATGTCCTTGAGATACAGACACCGCCTTGTCCTGGAACAGCCTCAACAGTGTGGCTTTGGTCAGATTGTAGCCTTTCATGGTAATATCCCCTAGCAGTAGCTTCTCATTCAGCTTCTGCAGCTCCTGCCTCACGTTCGCAGGCAAGAGAGACATATTTATTTCAGGTACCTTAACAACCACCTCCAGTTCTTCTGGGAGCTTTTTTCTTATATTAGGGGCTTGCTTAGCGACGGGGATGTCTGTAAACACAAGCATGGGTTCCGGGGTGGCCACAGTGGTCTTGTGCTCCTCGTTCTCTTTCTCCTGCACCGGGTCTGAAACGTTAGGCTTGGGGAGCTCTCGAGTGTCCACAGTGACAGTGAACCTCATAGTGAACTCCTGGTCACCCAAACCTTGAAAGGTGAGGTTGTAGTGGATCTGGGTGGTGTTGTAGCCTGGCAGCAGCAGCAGGTGAACAGTCTTCCACTTGTTGGCCACAGACGTGTGACGTACTACAGGGTTGTCACTGACCTGAGCATTGGACACACGGTTGGCAAAAGCAGAGAAGCTAAAGTAAGGCTTCAGCTCTCCCTGAGGCAACGTATACTGGGTCTTATTCCTCTGCAGGACAACGTGATGGAGCTGGCCGAAATTATCTGACAAGCACAAATACAGCCAAAACCAGTAAGATTAATGAAGGCATATAATGGCACTTAACATACACACAAGTAAACCAAAACAATGTGGACACAAACACGAACAAATACATTTTTTTCTAATATAATTTTTGCTCATTTTCTCCTCTTCCCAATGTGGTAGTAGCCAATTAACCCATCCCATAGAATAGGGGGCTCTCCCCATCACTTTGCACTGTCCCTGACTCTAGGAGGGTGAAGTCAAACACAAGCCTCCTCCGTTGCATGTGATACAGCCACCGCCTCTTTTTGAACTACCACTGATACACCGTCACATGGTAGTCAAAACGCTTGGAGGAAAGCGCAGGATTCTCAGCTCTGAATGGACCAATCAGTAGACGCCTGAGCCAGCAGACATTGCAATGTGAGTGATAGGGGGAGAGAGCGCCATCTACCCACACAGAGAGAGCACTGCCAATTTTTGCTCTCTTGGGCCCCGGCTGTTGATGGCAAACAGCATGACCGGGATTCAAACTCGCGAGCTTCTGCTCATAGTATCAGCGTTTTAGCCCGCTGAGCCACTCAGGGCCCCAGATACAACATTTTAATACACATTCATCCTTTGCTGTGTATATTTTTTAATCACTGCATGCGATTTTGACAAGGGAAGAACCATTTTGTATTCCTGTTCTACTACAAACATAATCTCAAGTAGACTTCCTAATGTGTAATAGTGGTACCCAAACCTGGTTATGGGATTCTACCATGCAGCAGAGTTTAGCCTATAGCTTCTCACACCTGATGAAGGGATTTAACGCTTTCATAGGCATCTGAATATCAGCGTTAGATGTGCTGGATCTGAACTCTACAGGATGGTAGATCTCAAGGACCAGGACTGGGCATCCCTGGTGTATGACACCATTATCATATAAGGGACAAAAGTTAATTGATAGCTAAAACCAGTAGTAGGAGTTATCTTGTATAGAAAGATGTACAATTGTCTATTTTTATCAAGATCCTTCTCGCCTTGCCATCCCTCACCTTGTCCGCAGTCTCCAACATCAAAACCACAGGCCAAAACATTACAGGCTTGGTCACAAAACTTGTCAGCCAACCAGGAGTTTGCACAGCCCTGGTTGCAGAATGAAACACCCCCAAGGCCTCCTAGACCACCTGCAAACTGCCAAGGATGCCCCCCTCCGGCTACTGAACCTCCAGCGCCACCACCACCAAAACGACTGCCTGCTGCTGTACCTGCAGGATTACAGACAGGAGAAGCTGTAACGATTTCTTAACTGTTTGCAGTTCAAGCTCAACTGTACCTTTAAAAGTGAAGCTCTTTCAACTGCAGGACACTGTAAGAATGTAGAGAAGGAATTAGGGATGCACCGATACCACATTTTTAAAAACCGAGTACGAGTACAAGTACTTACATTTAAGTACTTGCCGAAACCAAGTACCAATAAGAGTACTAATAATATCAATACTTACAATTAAAATGAAACGGAGGCTGTATGTGTGTCTTATGGCTCCAGTTAGATGTGTTTGTGATCTATTTAATCTAAACACATGAACATGAGCATGAGCCAAAAATTTTTACACCATAGCCACGTAGGGATTAAGGAAGAGATGTAAGAATGTCACAGGACGTCAACTTTCTCGAAGTGAAAATTTCCATGTCAACTCGAAC
>BRDA01001425.1:592-8092 GCA_036984385.1 Crenuchus spilurus | reverse complement strand
AAACAGAAGGGCTGTGTTGTGACATGATGTAACTTGGGGTGGAGACATGATGTGAACAAGATAAGTGGAAACAAACAGAAGCACATGGAGACAGCACAGCACATGGGAAACATAAACAAACAGCATGCAGACAGAGACGGGGAAGGCTGTGGCCGGAGGTTTCACAATATGTAATAATAATAGTATTGTATTTAGTATTAATCAGCCTCAGGTAGTATGTAATATTTTGTTTGTGGTATATTTTCATTGCTTTTTACATTATTGCTGCTAATGCTACTATGCCTCACCAATGGCTTTTAGGAAAGTATACGTGTCCATTTGTAGAGCCACAAAAACTTGATTATATGGTTTCTGATGCTCTAATATAAACTCTTAAAAATAATATACTGGATCTATTTAAAACAATTGATGTAATAATTTGCATACAGAGGAAAATGCAATCAACCCACCTAATGAGTTTGTCTTCATATTCAGAAGGGGGGATGGGAGGACTGTGCAGAAATGCTCATCTTCGTACAAGAGCTTCAAATACTTTTTTGTTGGTTGATTACAAAATTTGTCTGTTGTGCTGATGCAAAATTATGCATTCAAAAAGGATTGAAAAATGCATCCAAACAAAAAAACTAGTCATTTTAAATTAGTCTGAACTCACAGTTTCAAAAAAATGTAACAAACATTTTTACTAAAGCCATTAATATTTTTTAGAGTGTATGCTCTTCTTTTAAAAGGACCCAAAAGTAATTATTTGAGATTTTTACTTTTTCAAATATACGTTTTTTCCGTAAGAAATCAGCTAATATCCAATTTCGTCTCCAGAAAGCCATGAATACACACACAGACGGCAGTATATGTTGGGTAATTAGCCTGTAATTTGCCACCCTCCTGTTAGCAGATGTGCAACAAAATGTGCTAAGCCTCCACCATCACAGAATAGAAACAACACCTTCATATCTTACTAATAAATTTCATACTATAAACATCAATTTTGTAGTAAATAACTCAAAATTTGATAACTGATACTGACACTGAAAGCTTGAAAAATGAGGAAGACTCATAGTGCAGTAAGACTGTAAATACTTGCATGTAACTTCATTTTTATTCTCTTCACTCACCTCCTCTCTCAGACACTTCTCTTCCATACCATGCACCTCTTCTCTCTCCTCTTGCTGTTTTTCTTTAGCTCTCCTCTGGTTACAAGAGAAGCTGTTTGATTTGCCAGATGTTCACTGGCACCCGCACAGCATCAGCATAAAAAATGATGAAAAAATTGCAAAAAGCCAAACAAAAAAGATTCCTCAGGTCTAACTACAACTCTGTGTGGGCACTGGATCAAAAATGAGAAAAGTACACAAGTATAAAGACTTTTTTTAATCTTAAATGTGTGCTGCTATCCAGCCAATCAGAGCAGAGCTCATCTGCTATTACAGATTTTATTTGTCAAGCAAGGTCAGGCAAAAGGTATCTCTACACCAATCATTAAGTTCATGATGGTGTTTCTCTTTGCTGACCTCCTCTCATGCACTTCTGTGGCATACCATGCAAAACATCATCAGTGATCTGCAGTATGTACACTAGATGTTTTGTTATGTGTTTCATGCTTTAGATTGTTGTATGAGGGGATTATGTTTTTGATAAAACAGTCTTTGTCAGGCCTCCTAAAAGTTTATTTAGGGATCTGAGGTCACATAATTTTTCCGGTTTGTCAGCTAGTTTGTATCTCATTGACTTGAGCAATGTCTGTACACATTCCAGAAAACCCATTTAAGACCATTTCTAGAAATCTCTTTGATGTCACAAGATCCAAAATATGAAAAGGAAAAAAAATGTAATTCATCACTCATCCCCTGACCCCTCCGCCTGCTTCCCACCCTCTGTGTACACGTTCTCTGTTCACCCTGATGTTTATAAATTTAATTTTGCTGGCCTACGCTTGCTGATTATTTCCTAATTTCATCTTCGGGGTGGCTGTCAAATTCACAGGCGCCAGGCTAATTAACAGATTTGCAGTGCGCTCGCACACACACACACACACACACACACACACACACACACACACACACACACACACACACACACACACACACACACACTTTATTTTTGTTTTTGCAACTGCTGAAGACATAGAAATCATTTTTATTAGCAGCCTCTGTCTTGCAGACAAAGTGTTTCCCTTTTTCAAACTTTTATTTTTACCTTCAGCAGATTTTGTGCCAACAGTTTTTGGGTTGATTTTATTTCTATTTCATCACAAACATGTTGTCAGTGTAGCCTGATTTTAGCCACATAATGCAAATACAGTATAGTGCACAGACATGCTAAAGTTAGATGTGTTCAAATCCAGTAGGAACTAGACAAAAACTGTAGCTACAATGAGAGAGTTACATTTTTTATGGAAATAAGTAGAAGGTCTGAAGTAGAAGGTCTGAAGTAGAAGATCTGAAGTAGAAGGTCTGAAGTTGAAGGTCTAAAGGTGAAGGTCTAAAGTAGAAGGTCTGAAGTAGAATATCTGAAGTAGAAGGTCTGAAGAATAAGCTCTGAAGTAGAAGGTCTGAAGTAGAAGGTCTGAAGTAGAAGGTCTGAAGTAAAGGTCTGAATTAAAGGTCTGAAGTAGAAGATCTGAAGTAGAAGGTCTGAAGAATAAGTTCTAAAGTAGAAGGTCTGAAGTAGAAGGTCTGAAGAATAAGCTCTGATGTAGAAGGTCTGAAGTAGAAGGTCTGAAGAATAAGCTCTGAAGTAGAAGGTCTGAAGTAGAAGGTCTGAAGAATAAGCTCTGAAGTAGAAGGTCTGAAGTAGAAGGTCTGAAGAATAAGCTCTGATGTAGAAGGTCTGAAGTAGAAGCCCTGACGTAGAAGGTCTGAAATAGATGGTATGAAGTAGAAGCTCTGATGTAGAAGGTATGAAGTAGAAGCTCTGATGTAGAAGGTCTGAATTAGAAAGTCTGAAGTAGAAGCTCTGAAGTAGAAGGTCTGAAGTAGAAGCTCTGAAGTAGAAGGTCTGAAGTAGAAGATCTGAAGTAAAGGTTTGAAGAAGAAGGTCTGAAGTAGAAGATCAGTAGTAGAAGGTCTGAAGTAGAAGGTTTGAAGTAGAAGGTCTGAAGTAGAAGGTCTGAAGTAGAACATCTGAAGTAAAGGTCTGAAGTAGAAGGTCTGAAGTAGAAGGTCTGAAGAATAAGCTCTAAAGTAGAAGGTCTGAAGTAGAAGGTCTGAAATAGAAGGTCTAAAGTTGAAGGTCTGAAGTAGAAGGTCTGAAGTAGAAGATCTGAAGAATAAGCTCTAAAGTAGAAGGTCTGAAGTAGAAGGTCTGAAGTAGAAGGTCTAAAGTTGAAGGTCTGAAGTAGAAGGTCTGAAGTAGAAGGTCTGAAGTAGAAGGTCTGAAGTAGAAGGTCTGAAGTAGAATATCTGAAGTAGAATATCTGAAGTAGAAGGTCTGAAGAATAAGCTCTAAAGTAGAAGGTTTGAAGTAGAAGGTCTGAAGAATAAGCTCTAAAGTAGAAGGTTTGAAGTAGAAGGTCTGAAGAATAAGCTCTGAAGTAGAAGGTCTGAAGTAGAAGGTCTGAAGAATAAGCTCTAAAGTAGAAGGTTTGAAGTAGAAGGTCTGAAGTAAAGGTCTGAAGTAGAAGGTCTGAAGTAAAGGTCTGAAGTAGAAGGTCTGAAGTAGAAGATCTGAAGGATAAGCTCTAAAGTAGAAGGTCTGAAGTAGAAGGTCTGAAGAATAAGCTCTGATGTAGAGGGTCTGAAGTAGAAGCCCTGACGTAGAAAGTCTGAATTAGAAGGTCTGAAGTAGAAGGTCTGAAGTAGAAGATCAGAAGTAAAGGTCTGAAGTAGAAGGTCTGAAGTAGAAGCTCTGAAGTAGAAGCTCTGAAGTAAAAGATCTGATGTAGAAGGTCTGAAGAATAAGCTCTGAAGTAGAAGGTCTGAAGTAGAAGGTCTGAAGTAAAAGATCTGAAGTAGAAGGTCTAAAGAATAAGCTCTGAAGTAGAAGGTCTGAAGTAGAAGGTCTGAAGTAAAAGATCTGAAGTAGAAGGTCTGAAGTAAAAGATCTGAAGTAGAAGGTCTGAAGTAAAAGATCTGAAGTAGAAGGTCTGAAGTAGAAGATCTGAAGTAGAAGGTCTGAAGTAGAAGGTCTGAAGTAGAAGGTCTGAAGTAGAAGGTCTGAAGTAGAAGATCTGAAGTAGAAGGTCTGAAGTAGAAGGTCTAAAGAATAAGCTCTGAAGTAGAAGGTCTGAAGTAGAAGGTCTGAAGAATAAGCTCTGAAGTAGAAGGTCTGAAGAATAAGCTCTAAAGTTGAAGGTCTGAAGTAGAAGGTCTGAAGAATAAGCTCTGAAGTAGAAGGTCTGAAGTAGAAGGTCTGAAGAATAAGCTCTAAAGTTGAAGGTCTGAAGTAGAAGGTCTGAAGTAGAAGGTCTAAAGAATAAGCTCTAAAGTTGAAGGTCTGAAGTAGAAGGTCTGAAGTAGAAGGTCTAAAGAATAAGCTCTGAAGTAGAAGGTCTGAAGTAGAAGGTCTGAAGAATAAGCTCTAAAGTTGAAGGTCTGAAATAGAAGATCTGAAGTAGAAGATCTGAAGAATAAGCTCTAAAGTTGAAAGTCTGAAGTAGAAGGTCTGAAGTAGAAGATCTGAAGTAAAAAGTTACATAGTATAGTGCCACATCAAAACATTTGAATATCATGAAAAAAGCAGTTATTCATAATGTCATTCAAAAACTTATAACTCACATTTTATGTTCATTACACTTAAAGTGACACATTTAAAGCCTTTCTTTGTTGTACTGTTGATTAGTTTGGTTTATAGCTCATACAAATCTAATCAGCTTATTAGTGTTATTTCATTTGACGTTTGAGTAAATTACTATTCAACAATATTACCATTTTAAAAGAGAAAGACTTTACCTGGCATGATCACAAGATATTTAACAGTTTATATATTTTTAATTAAATTAAAAACACTAATGAACTTTTTCTCATTTTCATTTCTCATTATATTCTCATTTTTGGAGATGTACAAGGTCTAAAATTAAAGGTCTAATGTAGAAGGTCTAGTCTAGTATTTCTTTTCTTCTCTGGTGTCATTTTTATGCTAATGTTTGAATTTAATTTTTATGATTTTTTATGATTATTATGATTTATGAATTATGATTTAAAAATCACATTTTAAATGATTAGGTCATAAGTCATTATGTAATCAAGTTAGTAACTGTAATCAACAAAATATACACATACACATCCTATTTTATTTAGCAAAAATTTTCTATACTTGATTTGACATTTTAAAATGTTTAATATTTTAATAACCTTTTCAGTTCATATTGTAATTAATTTTGCAATTATCTGTGAAATTTACATCATTTTTAAAAAAATTTTTACAGTTTTTTCAGTGCTACAGTTTAACTTTTAAATAGTTGGTAACCTGGGTGCCTTAAAATTGAAGTGAAGTGAATTTAAAATGATAAGTCAACAGAACACGGCAAAACTCCAACGAACATGTTAAAGTAATGAGTGTTTTTTACAGTGTAGGGCACTGCAGCTGCCTCACTGTGCCATAGCCTGTCTTTGCTCTTTCTCTTTGAAGTGCTGAGACATTTGGAAGCAATGAAGGAGACTCTATTAGTGTCACTAAGGTAAATGGTGAAAACTGTGTGGAGATGAAGGGGGAGCTGTTGTTTGAAGGGGGCATTTTTTTCATAAAAGAGAGGCCAGCAGTAGTGATGGTGGGGGTGATGGGGGTGTTATAGTGCAGCCCCCTGCACACATACACAATTCCAAGGCATGTTTTGTGGGTACAGATTTTTTTGCCCTCCCCCCTCCCTCCCAATCTGTCCAGGGTCGAACTCACTGTTATCAAAACATCATCCATTACGGAGCTGACAGCCTCACAGGGGGACCCGGGGGCCCTGCGAAAAGCCGTGGGGAATTTCCGTCACTGTGCTTGGAAAAAAAAGAGGGGATGAAGGGAAAGAAAAATGAAGGAGAGAATGAAAGAGAGAAGAGGTGATCCATCATGACTGCTCGTTTCCCCCCCCTCTTTGAGGTGGTAAGGGGAGATTGGTGGACTGAAGAGAGCCAGAGTGAGCCTGGCTTAGAGAAGCTGATAAACAGACCGTGGAAACTACTAAAGTAATCTAAAGTATTTAAGTAACTACAGTAATTTAACTTACTGAAGACTCTACTGTCATTTATCTCAACAAAGCCACTAAAATGATGCAGTTTCTTTCTAAACTAATTCAGCCTATCAAAGTTCACAAAGTAACCTGTAATGCTGAAGCTACCAATGTAATCCAAGCTAAAATTTGTTATGTAATGCAACCTGCTGAAGCTGATAAATTAATCCGGTTCATCTAAGGTGTCATAATACCAATGTAATCCAAATTACTTAAGCAAGTAAAGTAATCCACTTCACAAAAGCTACTCCTGTAATCTGACTCACTAAAGCTCATTTACTAAATAATTTACTAAAGTAATCCAATCGTTAACCACCTTGCTGAAGATAACAAAGTAATCCAGTTTACCTTACAAAGAAATAAAAAGACTGAAGTGTTGAATTAGTCAGTAATCTGCTACTGTAATCTGACTCACCAAAGATTATTAATGCAATGGATTTACTGAAGTAATACAAATTACAAAAGATAGTAAACAAATCCAACTTATAGAAGTTTCTAAAATAATCCCCAGTAATCTAGCAAAACTAGCAAAGTAATCCAGTTTACCTAAGATGCCAATGTAATCCCAATGCAATTAAAGTTACTAAAGCAACTAAAGTAATGGACTGACTTAAAGCAACTGACTTAAATTAGTAAAGTAATCCAATTTACAGAAGATACTGTAATACTTTACAGAAGATACTGTAATCTTACTCACCATGTAATCTTAATCACCAATGCTTACTAATGTAATAGTTACTAAAGTAATTTAAATTACTAGACCCTAAACAAATCCGACTAATCAAAGTTCCCAAAATAATCACCTGCTGAAGCTAACAGAGTGTTAGTGTAATCTAATGTAATCCAAATTATTAAAGCAACTATGGTTATTCAGTTTACTCATTTTACTAAAGTAATCAAATTTACTAAAGACAATACTGTAATCTGATTTACCAAAATTATTAGTGAAACAACCTGATAAATTTACTAAAATAATGCAATTTCCAATTAATTGAAATTATCAGCTCTCCAAATGGTCAAGTTTACTAAAGTATTCCAAGTTCCTGAAGTTAATAAAGTAATCCAGACTTCAGTTTACCAAAAACTACTAATTCATATAATCTAATTTAACTAAATAATTGGTAATTCAACATATTGATTTTTCCAATGTAATTCAATTAGAAATACTAGTATAAACAAACTTGCAAAAGTAATTTAAAGCAAATAAACCAATCAAAGACAAAATCCTAGTAACATTCACATTTTGTTATCCAATGTGAACCAAAATATTCATTATATTTAAGTAATGTAATTCAATATGCAAACCTGCTACTTTATTTTATATATATATATATATATATATATAT
>BRDA01001424.1:10385-23776 GCA_036984385.1 Crenuchus spilurus | reverse complement strand
ACAGAGATAAAAAAATTAAGATAAACAAAAAAAATAAAATAAAGAAACACAACATTACTTATTACAGCTTCAGTGCTTCACATTGCATCACATATATATATATATATATATATATATATATATATATATATATATATATATATATATATTTTTTTTTTTTTTTTTTTTTTAACATTAATGTTAAAATTAGTAACACCATCACTAACGTTGGGTATATTTTATCTGGTATAAAATTCCAGATAAAATATAGTTTTCATCAATTTACTTTAAAAGTGCAACACTATATGACAAGTTTTGGAACCCTTCTTTAATTTTACAACATACAATATTACTGGAAAATCAGGTAATCCTTAACAGGTAATGTCCTAACAAAAAAAAATAATGGTCTTGGGAACTTGGTCTTTGGTCCACCCATTCCTAAGACATGTGAGCCCTGTCTGGTAAAGGCACAGTCTTCCAGCATCACTGATAACTCTGGGAGAGAAAAAATACCATATTCTTTTGATTGTATGAATTTTCTTGGAAATTACCATTAAATGATATTTATTCATTGCCATTATACTAAGTAAGGATTATATGCAAATTCTGGGACAACTCTAACTTACCTTATGCCTTACATGCATGTACTTTTATGTTCCACCCATAAAATATGTTATTCTCTATCACTAACGTCGGGTGAAAATAATTTTATAAGGAGGTCTCCCAGAATTGATGTTTTTAAGTCTAATTTAAAAACACATTTATACTCTCAAGCCTTTCAGTGTCCATAAGCTCCAATAAACAAGTTTCTGTGTCCAGTAAATTTTAAAACTGAATTTTGATTTGAATTTTTTTATAATTTTAGTATTAACTGTTTTACTTATTATGCTTATTTTATTGTATGACCCATTTGTTCTTATTTACTACTTGTATATTTGTATATTGTACAGCACTTTGGTTGGCCCTTGTGGTTTTAAATGTGCTATATAAATAAACTTGACTTGACCCGAATGCATGCCTTTTGAAAAAAACATAGATGGGAGGAGGGAATTAACCATACCATTAATGACATCAACGAACGCCCTGAAGCTGCCCAAAGTCCCATGCAACTCAGACAGCAGCAACACAATGAAAATCACATGACAAAAATCACGTTAGCATTCTAGGGTTAAATGCCTGTAGGAAGGGAGTCTGTCAATTCTCAATCAGATGACTATTGCAGAGCCTTGGGGCCACCACTAAGAGTGCTCTCTCTCTCTAGTCTCTTCTTAGCCTGGGGAAGCCCTCCAAAAAAAGGCTGATCAGCAGATGTCAAAGCTCATATAGCAGAAATAGTTCAGTAATATAGGCAAGAGCCATTCAGTTCAGTGCTTTAAATATAACTTTATGTGAACTGGCAGCCAGTGTAAAGATGCTAGTATAAGTGTAATAAAATCATACTTTTATTGTATCCAGATTGGCAGCAATAGACGAGCTCTGGCTTTACATCTGCAAAATGGATCAACAAGGTAGGAAGGTTTACTAGAGTGGACAGTGAGTGGACACAGTGTTTAAAACCTTCAGCACCTCTGCCAGGTCTGATCCAGTCAACACACACTAACACACCACCACCACGTCAGTGTTACTGCAGTGCTGAGAATGATCCTCCAGCTCTGTGGGGGTCCTGACCATTGAGGAACAGGGTGAACAAAGTTTACAGAGAAACAGATGGACTACAAAGTGAAATTATATGGTCAGATGAGCTAAAATAGACAATGAGAAGAGGTACACCGAGGTGGTTTTAATGTTATGGCTGATTGGTGCATATAAATATAGAAGCATTTTCCATCTAATCTGTGTAATTATGCACTTGGTTGCATTTCTCAAAGCATGTGGCATGCTTTTTGTGCCCATGCTGTGATGAACTGGACCACAGAAGTAATGAGCTGCAGAATTTAAACGACCATAGAAAGACATGAGAGTAATGTGGTGATAAAGCTTCTTACATCCATCACTGTAAAGTCAGGGGTTAAACGTCTACATAATGTCTTTAACCATTTGGAATCTGAGGGTGTTTCAGACACTTTGATGTAGTATAACATGCCTTGAGTTTTTACAATTTATATGCATCTAAAATTATTTTTCCCAAAGTGTTACACAGGCTTTAGTTCAGCACAAACTCAGCAACAACAGTTTCAGAACAGTAAGAGTGTCATAAATCTATATTCTGATTAAATCTGCTCTAAACTTTCCAAAAACCTGTTTTCAGATGTGCTGATATATTGTGAACAAACACTCTAAACATTTCTAGTCAAGACTTTTGAGCTCACAACTGAATAAACAGAGGTGTTGGCTACACACTGCTCATTACAGTTTTTAGACATTGTATGTGCTTGATTTCTAAAGCTTAACTAATGTGACACTGTGTTTTACTCATTCAGTGGCTCCTAGACTGAATATTCATGAGAAAGGTGTGAACACTCAGGTGAGAGGTCATAAATGGGCATTTTCATACATTCCTTGACCACTAATCCTCCAATGGCATGTTGTTATCATATGAATGGCAGATTGTGTGAATGGTTGCAAAAAAAAAAAAAAAAGGCCAGCACTCTGGCTCACAGTGAAAAATCTGTTACTGTTTATGTATGATCCTCTCACAAATATATAAATTTTTTTTTTATTTAACATATATATATATATATATATATACTTTTATTTATTTATTTATTTATTAGTAGTAGTAGTACTAGTAGTAGTATTTTATTTATTTATTTACTATTATTATTATTATTATTATTATTATTATTATTATTATTATTATTATTGGTAGTAATAATATTTTTATTATTTTATTTATTTATTTATTTATTATTATTATTAGTAGTAGTAGTAGTAGTAATAGTATTTTCATTATTTTATTTATTTATCTATTTATTTATTTTAACTGGACCCTTTAAGGTTTGCAGGGTATATTTAGTTTTGTTTCTGGGATAAAATCTCATGGGTTTATTTGTGTTTTTGCAGATTTTTTGGTTTTGTCTTGCTGGTGGGATCACTGACTCAGGAGGGAAATAAGATTAAATGTTAGAGAGCTACTGGTTGTAATCCCTCTGGCTTTCTGTACTCTCTTATAGCACATCTGTATAAGGATGACCGTTTACTGTAAACTGACATAAAACTCATTTATTTGTTCCAAAAGCATTTAAAGTCATTTAAAACAAAGAGTATTTGTCCTGTTGTCTAAGTATGATAATGTTTTCTCTGTGCAGGATGAGTAATCATACAGTGTATAGGTAAACACACACAGTCCTGATTTCCTTTAAGCAGTTAAGTTGTAGATTGCATTAATATGCATTTATTTGTAATAACTTTAGTAACCAATCACATTGCTGTTATTTCTAATGTAATTCTTGTATTGACCTGTAGATGGCGACATAAAACAACTCTACATAATGTTGCCCCCTGTTGTGTCATGTTAAAATTATTGTGTGTTCTTGTATTTCTCCCTGGTGGGGACTCAAAGTCCTCATAATGATAGGAATGCATGTCAGATCTGTAAAAGTGGGGACATTCTGCTGGTCCTCACAAGAAATGTGTCATTTTCATTACAAATATCGTTTCATCAGCTTCATGTTTAGTCCTATTCTATTCGCAGCATCTCTCTACTGGATTAGACAAGTGTGTGTGCATTCATTAGAAGGTTGTTCATGTTTCATGGCGTTTAAAGCATCATATAAGCATTTTCTATAAGGACAGTACAGAGGAACCAGCCGATTCATTCATTTGTTGAATAATTCTCAGTTGATTCTGACTGCTGGACATCATATGGACTGTCTTTCTCCAGAACATTCTGTCTTCAGGCTTCTAAATGGCCCGTTCATGATTTATCTGATTGTATCCATCCATCTTGTTAATGGTCCTCTTCTTCTATTACCCATAATGTGTCCAGAATAAGAGATCTTCAGCATTCATTTATCTGCCCTAAAAAGTCCAATACCAAAGACATCATTATTCTTCATGTCCTGCTTTGTCCAAATATCACATCCATAGAATTCCACAGAGAAAACCACGGCCGCTATTGTAGTCTTTGTTTGAAGAGATAATTTTGCATATCAATTTTATGTGAGTTGCCCTGTTACACATTATCCTGCTATAGAGAAGCAACAGTAGAAAATAATAATAATAATGTAAGGTCAGACACATCTACCTTGCTGGTCCACCTCAGCACAGTTTGTGTTGGACCTCCTGTCCTGACATACTGTAGTTGACTGGTTGGTTCACTATTTTCACTCCAGTAGTGACACTGAGGTCAAGAAGCGAGAAGCCTCAGTGTGAACCTGGATGATGAGTTATCGTTTTCTAATTACATCACAAACTTGACTCGGGCGTGCAGGTTCTTCCTCTTCAACATTCAACAGATTCAACCCTTTTTAACTCAGCATGCCAGCCAGGTGCTTTACCGGTGTCTAGTCATCTCAAGACTTGACTACTGCATCTCACTCCTGGCTGGTCTTCCTATGTGAGCCATCAGGCCTCTGCAGCTGATCCAGAATGCAGCTGCTCAGCTGGTTTTCAATCAGCTCAAGTTCTCTCACATCACTGCACTGCTGTGTTCACTTCACTGACTTCCTGTAGCTGCTCACATCAGATTCTAAACCCTGATGCTCACCTACAAAACAAGAAATGGACCAGCCCCTCTCTACCTAATGGTAATGGTCAAGTCTCGAGTTGCACCTTGAACCCTTTGAGCTTCTAGTGCAGCTCAGCTTGAGTCGCATCTTTCAAGACACATGAAGACTGGCATCAAGACTCTTCTCTGTCCTGGCACCCAGGTGATGAACAAACTCCCACTGGTTGTTCTAACAGCAGAGTCTTCACAGTCTTCACACACAGACTGAAGAGCATCTCTGTGTGCAGCACTTAAGCAGCACTAGTTTAAACTCTTATTGTAAAGCTGTAAAGCTCTTATATTGTGTATAATTGTGTCTCTTTACTTCTTTCTAGGTATTAGTGATGGTTTAGTTCTAACAGTGTCTGAACTGAAGACTAGTCTGGACTCTAATCTGTCTGTACTAGCTGAGATCATTCTCTTAATGTAAACAAAACACTGTTGTACATCACTCTGGATAACGTCTGCTAAATGTTGTAAATGTAAATGCTGAGAATGACTCACCATCTATGTGGTGGTCAGGACAGGGAGGACAAAGTACAGATGCACTACAGTCTATCTATATGGACAGTGGAACTGAGTGTAGATAGGTATGTGTACCTAATGAAGTGACCAGTGTATATATAACAGGATCTCATCATTTCCTGGACAGTGTTACAGGTCTATTTGGCACATGCATTTGCATTAGTAGTGTGTGTATCCACAGGCAGGGATTAGGGAAGTTGCCGTGTGGCTCACGTCATTGCCCCCAGTGTCCCCGGCCACACATGCGCAGTCTGAGACAGATCCTGGCAAATTATCTGATTGACAGTGGTCAATAGGTCAATCAACTCAACGAAATCCCACTGCCTGCCTTAAAGGGCCCACACACTTTTTACACAGCCATGTCTCCACCTCTCTTTGTCCTTTAGAAATAAACTGCTCTCTTTATATTATTAGCCATAATTTTAAAACTATTACATTTACATTTTAAATTACATATTTTAATTAAATAATGTAATTAATTATATTCAATTATATCTATTATATAAATTATTATATACCATCTGCAACTAAATTCATTTTCACGTTATTCATAATTATAAACCAATTTATGTGTGCTGATTTAAGCAGGGGAACCTTCCTTGACATGCATGACTTTAAACCATAACGTCTTAGTGTATTAGCCACAGTAACCTTGGAAACAGTGGTGCCAGCTCTCTTCAGGTCATTGACCAGCTCCTTCCATGTAGTTCTGAGCTGATTCCTCACCTTTCTTAGGATCATTGATGCACCACGAGGTGAGATCTTGCATGGAGCCCCAGTCAGAGGGAGATTGACAGTCATGTTTAGCTTCTTCAATTTTCTAATAATTGCTCCAACAGTTGATCTTTTTTCACCAAACTGCTTGGCAATTTCCCCGTAGCCCTTTTCAGCCTTGAGAAGGTTTACAATCTTGTCTCTGGTGTCTTTGGACAGCTCTTTGGTCTTAGCCATGTTAGTAGTTTGAGTCTTACTGATTGTGTGGGGTGGGCAGGTGTCTTTATGCAGCTATCGACCTCAAATAGGTGCTTCTAATTTAGAATAATAAGTGGAGTGGAGGTGGACTTTTTAGAGGCGGACTAACAGGTCTTTGAGGGCCAGAATGTTTGCTGACTGGCTGGTGTTCAAATACTTATTTGCAGCAGTAACACACAAATAAATTATTAAAAAATCATACATTGTGATTTCTGGATTTTTTCTTTTAGATTATGTCTCTCACAGTGGATATCCATGATTTCTAAGTGGGAGAACTTGCAAATTCGCAGGGTGTTCAAATACTTATTTTCCTCACTATATATATATATATATAGATAGATAGATAGATAGATAGATAGATAGATAGATAGATAGATAGATAGATAGATAGATAGACTGTGTTATATTAGCTCAAATACAGTAAGAACAAACAAAACCAAAGCAAAATGTAAGTAGAAGGAAATAAATATAATACACATTTAATAAAAAACATTAAAGGTATAATGTGCATTTTAAGTCTAATAAAAATGATGCTTTAATGTATTTACACATCATCGCTGTCCTATCAGTAGCCACAAAGTGACTGTAAACAATAGCAAACAGTGACGTTATGAGATGTGGAGTATAAACATTTACTATGACATGTATTTCATTTAAGCAACCAGCATTTCAGAAATGTAGTGTACAGTGAACTACACGCTGCACAACAGGTTGTGTCGGGATTAAGCAGTAACCTCTGAAAAGGAAGATTGGATTGGGGTCTGCATCTAAAAATACTGTACCACACAAGAGTTAATCCACTGACAGCACTCTGCTGGCTCAGGTCATCCAACACTGTTAACAAGGGATGGCTACAACTATATGGCTCAGTCTGGACCACTGACAGAACTTCAGATTATATATAAAAAAAACTCAATAAACAATTTGTCCCAAAAACAAATCAGCTTGTTTATGAAAGAAGGTCCACATACAGGACTTTCTGCTGATAGGGGATAGAAAAATGGGTCAAGTACAAAGCGAGGAGGATAGAGAAATCGGTCTCTCTCACATTCAGGAGCTTTACAAGAAGTTTGCAGACGAGTGCCCAAGCGGGAAGTTACATCTTCACGAATTCAAGAGGATTTTTGGAACAACATGCGACTCATCAACAGAAGAATCTGATTACATGGAGAGCTTGTTCAGATCATTTGATACCAATCAGGTGTGTATTGCGTTGGTACAGCTAAATTGATTATGGACTGACTGATTATTAGAGTATTATATTGGATTTTTAGTCAATTACATTGGATTAACCTACCAAAAAGTAGTATATTCAAGTGTACTTCAAGTCTACCAATTTTAAACAAAATAGTATAGAGTATCCTCCCAGTTTACTTTTTATGTACTTCAACTTAAAGTAGGCCAATTTAGTCCCAAGTAAGTATACTTGTATATTTTTATCAGTGTACTCACTAAATAAAAATACACTTAGGGGGAATACTTTCATTATACTTAAGTATACTTAGTAACATACTCGAAGTATACTATTTTTGGTAAGGGTAGTCATGGAAGGACAAAATTAAGAAAACTTTGAAATGATTGCTGATTGTCAGTAAAATATTCTGTATATGTAAAATAAATTATTTTTAAGATTTTTAACTATTTTTATATCAAGTCATTTAGAATTTGTTCTTTATTACTCCTTAAACAAATCGTTTTGTGTTCATTTTACGTAAACAATTCAAAACAGCTGACTTCATATTACAACCCCAATTCCAGTAAAGTTGGGACGCTGTGTAAAATGTAAATAAATGTAAATAAAAGCAGAATGATTTTCAAATCTCATAGAGCCATATTTATTTCAGAATATAACACAGATTTTTTAAAATTAAACATTTGATCATTTCTTGAGAAATATTAAGTCTTTTTAATGTTGACGGCAGCAACACATCTCTAAACAATTGGGACACGGGCAATAAAAGGCCTAAATAGATGAAAAAATCAGCTGCAGAAGCAATTTGCCACTAAGTTATATGAATAAGTATAGAAAGAGACTTTTAGAGAGGCAGTCTTGGAGGCAAAGATGGGAAGAGGTTCAACAATTTGCAAAAAAAAAAATGTCTAAAAATTGTGGAACAATTTCTGAAAAATATTATTCAATGTAAAATTGCAGACTTTGAATATCCGACCATGTACAGTACATAACATAATCAGAATATTCAGAGAATCTAAAGAAATTCATGTGTGTAAGGGACAAGGCAGACCGTCAACATTGAATTCTTGTGATTTTTGGGCCCACAGGTGGCACTGCATTAAAACAGGCGTGATTCTGTACAGGAAATCACTGCATGGGCTCAGGAACACTTCCAGTAATCACTGTCTGTGAACAAAGTTTGCAGGGCAATCTATAAATGCAAACTGTATCATGCAATGAATTTTGAAATGCTTCCATCTTTTCAGGGCCAAAGGTCATTTGCAATGGACTGAGGCAACATGGAAAACTGTTCTGTGGTCAGATTAATCCAATTATAATTTTTTATCCATGGATGCCATGTCCTCCAGACCCAAGAGGAGAGGGACCATCCAGCTTGTTATCAGTACAGAGTTAAAAAACCTACATCTCTGATGTTTGTGTTGCATTAGTGTCGATACCGTGTAGCTACACATCTGGAAAGGCACTATCAACGCTGAACAAAATATAGAGGTTTTAGAGCAAAATATGCTCTCATCCAGATTTCAAGCAAGACAATAGTAAACCACATACTGCAGCCAGCACAACAGCATGGTTTCACAGAAGAAGAGTCAGGGTGCTGTCTAGACCACATTTGGCACATCATGAAATGAAAAATGTAAACAAAATTCCTCTCAAAAACTTCCAGCAATTGGTCTCTTCACTTCCCAAATGTTTACAGGCCACAAGATGTGATGCTACAGATGGTAGACATGGTCCTGTCCCAACCTTTGTGAGATGTGTTGCTCCCATCAAGTTTTAAATTATATAAGAGATTTGCACTAAATGTAGTAAACGTGAGTCTTATTATCTCTGCAAATGTAAGACACACTGTCTGTATTGAAACTTTATTGAGACCTCTACCAAAGCTCGAGAGGAAATGTAAGATTAATGAGGTCTTTTTAAGCTTAAGTGAAAGTCCGACTGATCTCATTGTTGCCTACTGAGATGTTAAGGAGATCTCCTGATCTGATTGATTATATTTTCTCTGGGTAACACTGATTACATCTCTAATTTATTCAGGATAACACTATAGACTTCATGGAATATGTCGCTGCCCTGCACCTGGTTCTGCGTGGAAAGCTTGAGGATAAACTGAAGTGGTCTTTCAGAGTTTATGACAGGGATGGCAATGGGCGGCTGGAGAAAGATGAGGTAAAACACATCATCAAGGTAATGCCCACTTACTGTAGTGCGATTATTGGATTTTTTTTTTACTTTCTTTGTGATTTAAAGGAATAGAGAGTAATAATTAATTGATTGTTAATTTATTATTAATACATTATTAGTATCATAGACATACAGTCATATAAAAAGTGGAAAAAGTACATTTTTGTTCAAAATTTAATTCAAAAAAGTAAATAATGTTGATCAGTGTGACTTATAGCTCAGTCACAGTCATATGATGGTCAGTAGTAGTGTTGGCACTGTGGGCATCTGCTGGGCATCTCCATAAAGCTTGTCAGCAGATGGAAGCATGAAGTGCTGTAAAATCTGCTGGTAGGTGTTGACTTTGGACCAACATCAGCAGCTCAAACCATCACAGACTGCAGAACCTGCACACTGGACTTCAATGTTGGCTTGAATGGATTGTCTTGATATTATGAATGTAACAGTGGTCGTGCTGAGAGATTGACAGTATGTATACTGTTTATAGTCATTTACTCAAACTCAATCTCATATTTTAATAATTTGGGATTTTTGATTTCTGATTTTCAGGAGCAATGAGACACACTGATCAACATTAAAATGTAAAAAAATGGTGTGAAATATGTAACTTTATATGTAATGAATATTAAATATATGACTGTTTTATGTGTACGACCATGACAGTTGATCCCAACCCACCCTGTTCTCCTCCTAAAACACTTTGGGTGACTAGTACTCATGCAATGACTGCTACACTGAGACAAGTTCAACAGAGTCACTGACCCCGGATGTTGTTGAGGGCTTAAAGTGTTTACAGATCCTTAGAACAGTTTAAGGTTAAGACATCATTAAGATGTTCTTATGTTAAAAAAAAGACAAAGGTGGTCCATTTTCACATTTTTTTATATTTACACTTCATGTAAATATGTGGTTTCAAATCACATTGAAGTTTCTATGGAAGATGAAGAACATGCTGAGGTTTCTACATAAATAATGGCTGAGAATTAATTAATAATTAAAGATTAATTAATTCATTCCTAAAGAGCTTAAAAATTTTAACGCGATAGCTAATCAATGTATCAACTTCATGCCATTAAAACAGCATTACAGGTAGATTTACCCCAACAGATGTCCTATTTTAACACATTCTGTATCTAAACATGCTGAATATGAGAACTATAATGGACTGTTTTGATGAATAACTAATGCTGAATAAAATAACCAGACACTTGCAGATGAAAGGATAAAAAAGGAGTTTAATCTGATAACTGGTACCGCAATTGTAAGCAATTTGGTAAACAACAATAATACAGATGCTGAGGAGCGTAATACAAACCACATAGCCATGGGTCAAAAGCATAGAGTAATAGAACCAAGCAACCAAGTTCTGAGGGCAAAACATAAATCAGTAAACAAGAGAATCAATAAACAAACCAGTCAGTATACAGAGACAGGTAAACACCTGGTATGCAGCAGCGCATTGGCAATACTTCGCAAACTGGTGGACAAACAGGTATGTTTATATAGTCTATGGTAAATGAGTCACAGGTGTACAGTCTGGGGATGAGGATCTGACCTAAGGTGGAGGTGTGGAGTGGTGATGTCAGCAGCTGATGCATCCTGGGAAGTGTAGTGTGTAGAGGCCTCAGAAAGACAGAGAGACTGAGGGTGTGACAATAATATGCCAAAATCAGGTTACAGAAATCACATGACTACATTAGGAAAGTTTTTTTTAAATACATCTGGTTGATCTTTGATGTTGTATGTTATTTACAGCATCTTTATTGTCAGGACTCACTACACTGTCCTGCTAATCCTTTCAACAGATCATCTACAAATTACGGGCGCAAGAATGTCGTCCAGACTCTGAAACACTCAGTCCAGAGGAGATATGTGACCGGATCTTTGAACGTACTGACGAGAACAGCGACGGTAAGTTTTCTACCTAGTGTGAGGGTTGGGTGGATGGAGAGAAGGGCGAACACAGGCAGAGATGATGTAAAATAGGAGATTTATTAAAAGGGAGACTGGGTAAACAAAATGACAGCACGATGGCTGGAAACAGAACAGAAACTAAGACTAAGACAAACAAACTGAAGACTGGAACAAAACAAGATAGACTTACAGAGTGAATGGCAAGAGACAAGGTAGATACAAGAATAACACGAATCTGAGACAACGACAGGGATCTGTGTTAGAGTGAATGTCAGGGTTAATGTCAATGACCGATAAACTAGACTGAGACAAACAGGGCTTATAAAGGGGAAGACTAATCACAAGGGATACATAACACCTGGACATGATTAACACAGGACAAGACAGGAAGTACATATATGGGCATGTGGGACTGAACTAGGCTAGGGACAGTTGGAAAGCACGATATTACAAAGACTAAGGACTAGACTGACAAAACTGGAAACAGACTAGACTATGGACAACGAGATACTCAAAACAAGACACAGAACATGAACTATAAACACTACTAGAAAAACAAAACATGAAGACTAAATACAAGACACAGAACATGAGACAAACAGAACTAGGGACATCTACACATGACACAATGGTAACAATACACTCAGGACAAGGTTCAAGGAAGAAGACACGGCAGGGTTAGACAAAACAGTCTGGATTATGCCGACAGCCACGTCCAGGGCTGTCGGCTCAGGAATACACCCCCTCCCGAAAACCCCCCAAGGACAGGAAACAGGGGCGAAGGGTGGACGCAGGAGACCAAAGGGCGGGAGGGCGGGCCCAACAACAGGGACAGTAGGTCCCAAACCCCATCTTGGGGCACAGTACATAGGTCCCTGGCTATAGGGAGCTACTGGTGTTGTTGGGCGAAGTCTGGATGCCCCAGCAGCTCTCCTGGCTGCTTGGGTTGTGGGCGTGGTTACCCAGGACTGGGCGTGGCCACCTGGGGACTGGACAGAGGCGTGGCCACCTGGGGACTGGGCAGCGCTCTCCGGCGCTGGCTCCGGCTGGGCTGCGCTCTCCGGCGCTGGCTCCGGCTGGGCTGCGCTCTCCGGCGCTGGCTCCGGCTGGGCTGCGCTCTCCGGCGCGGGCTCCGGCTGGGCTGCGCTCTCCGGCGCGGGCTCCGGCTGGGCTGCGCTCTCCGGCGAGGGCTGAGGCTGGGCTGCGCTCTCCGGCGAGGTCTGAGGCTGGGCTGCGCTCTCCGGCGAGGGCTGAGGCTGGGCTGCGCTCTCCGGCGAGGGCTGAGGCTGGGCTGCGCTCTCCGGCGAGGGCTGAGGCTGGGCTGCGCTCTTCGGCGAGGGCTGAGGCTGGGCTGCGCTCTTCGGCGAGGGCTGAGGCTGGGCTGCGCTCTTCAGTGAGGGCTTACGCTGTCGGCGTTTCACCTTCTTTTCCTCTGCAGTGGTGATCACAAGACTGCCGGCGGACATTGTGATTTCCATCTTAGCTGGGGCTTGAGCAGCAGCCTCGCTTGCCTCAGTACAGGCTCCAATCCTATCCCCCTCCAAAAAAGTCCCCCTCGTTTCCTGGGGTTTCCAGGAATACTTGAAGCTGGGGACTTTCGAGGAGGTAGCGGAGACCGAAGACCAAAGGAATTACCGAAATGATCTCTTTCAGTTCTTCCATAACTTCTGAGCCACAGTCGGCCAAGGTTCAGCTTCTCTTGCAGAGTATAATGAATCTCCTGCGTCTGCACTGTGTCCTGAGGATCGGTCATTTTGTGAGGGTTGGGTGGATGGAGAGAAGGGCGAACACAGGCGGAGATGATGTAAAATAGGAGATTTATTAAATGGGAAACTGGATAAACAAACGGTAGCACGATGGCTGGAAACAGAACAGAAACTAGGACCAGAAGTCAATCCAAAACAGAATCAGGATCAAAGACAAGACAAAGGTCGGTAGCACGATGGCAAACAAATAGGTCAAAGGGTAAATTAT
>BRDA01001422.1:160535-197618 GCA_036984385.1 Crenuchus spilurus | reverse complement strand
ACTGTATTTTACACCTACCCAGTAAACAATCCTTTTCTACTTTATCCGCGAGTGTCTGACCTCCTGTTTTGGTTCATAACCCTGACAATACCCAATCATGTTGTCAATTGACCTAATTAGTGTTAATTGGTCTTCCAGCTGTTTGTTATATGCTCAATTTCCTTTTTCCAGCCATTTATTGCAACTTGTCCCAACTTTTTTGGGATTTGCTGACACTGTGAAATTTTGAATCAACATATTTCTCCTTTAAAATGTTACATTTACTCAGATTAAACTTTTGATCTGTCATCTATGTTCTATTATATATATTATATTATTATATTATAATAATATAATAATAATAATATAATAATAATTATATTATTATATTATAATTATTATATTATTATATATTATATCTGTCATCTATGTTCTATTATGAATAAAATATTGACATTTGCCATCTCCACATCATTGCATTCAGTTTTTATTCACAATTTATTTAGTGTCCCAACTTTTTTGGAATCTGGTTTGTAGTTGCACAGCCATGGTTTGGACATGTTCTTGAGGTTGTGTAAACGCCTTCAGTCTGAAGGCTATTTTAGGACTACACCAAGTACTATTTTTATCCCATGTCCCCTTAATCTAGTGAACTAACATGGGGCAGCATGCAGGGCTTGTTGTATATGTTTTTCCCTTGTTGTTGGAGACTCAAGTCAGTGTAAAGAGGCCAAGTAAGAGGTGAGAAAGTTGGGGGGCATTACCGACAGGGGGGTCTGATACAGGAGGGGTGGAGAGAAAGGAAGGTCACTGGTATTATGTAACACTGGCATTTGTAAAAATAACCACCCCTGAGGTCAATAGCAAAGGTTATGTTGGTAGTATATGTGGCTGTACGTAATCTAATTTGAAGCAGAGATACTGCCAGACTACTGCATATACAGCATTTATTTCACACCATGAAACATTCACTATTCAGGTGAATAGGCAAATGTAGTCCTTAAGGTAACTGGGTAACTGGGTGTTTTTATTTAGATCTGTGCTGAGCTAGGCAGGAAAACAGTGTAAGGATCACAACTGAATGACATTCTATAGTATTTTGTAAAAAAAGGCACTACAGTGGCATTTAAACTTGGCTGTACTTTCAATGCAGTATTGAGTAATAGTCTTTCTATTGTGGCACATCACTAGTTATAGAACATCTGTCCTGCAGATTTGCTTTTCTCACGCTTTAAATTTAAACTGAATTTCAATCTGATGAACGTTCCTGCTGAGCTTTCATCAAGGAACTGACTTCTGACCTTTGCATCAAAGATATCCAAAGACACTCCTGGCAACCTTGGTCTTAACTGCAGTGAGAAAGGTCAGTGATGCTGGAACTGCACTGAGATTTGATCTCTGTCTAATAACCGGACTTAAATACACCACATTATGATGTAACATTACAGACACAATGGAAAGACTATTCTAAATGTTCTGTATTTACTTAATGCATGTAAGCTGTAGCGCAGAAGAATACGGTTTTTAAAATGAGCAAGAAATAGAGCAAGAACCAGCACTGTAAAGTGGACTGAGTGGAAATTCACATGGATATCAGTTAATAGTAGCACATAATGAAGGTGGCACTAAAAGAGTTACATAAAATGTACAAACAGGACAAATGCTCTTTTTCCACACTCTCTGAAACTCCTTACCTTCTCTTCATTCATCTTCCTCTCTTTCTATCTGTAAAGCCCAACTAAAGACCCATCTCTTCTCAAAGGACTTTCACTCTGTGATTTTTTCCCTATTCCTGATTATAAAGCAGTCTTGGGTGTGTGAAAGGCACTACATAAGTGTTACTTGTTATTATTATTATGATTACCCTGCGAGTACAAAATTGAGGGAAGTAATATCTCCTCCTTTTGTCAACTCCGATTTTTCTGCACACTCTTAACCAGCAACATTTTCTTTGCATTCAACTCCTTTAAAATAATTCTGCTTGTATTTTTCCATCTCATTGTGTTTTCTTCCTCATAAACACCTGCTGTGGTGCACGTGAAAGCTTTGAGGAAAGAGTCAAGCCAGGTATGAAAGAAAAGGGATAATATGCAAGGTGCAATGCTCATTCTTTTCCTGTCTATAATACATACTGATGCACATCCTGTAGGTTACACTGTAGTCTATACTGTGCACCTGTAGGCTGCTATATTATACTGTGAAGCTGATGTAGACTTGTAATGATCATTTTTCAGGTTAATTTAATTTTATAGGTGGAAGTGTTCAAAGATAGATTACTGAACCTGCAGCACTTTCTCCAATGCATCAACCTCATGAACAGTGTCCCAGCATCAGCATGCCAAACTTCAGCAAACTAAATGATTTGTAATAATATGATGAATAATTCATTCACAAAGCCACAAGAAAATTAAACATAAGCTCATCATATCATTTGGAAAAATGAGTTCAGTGCTCATAAACTCTACTCTGCAATTCTCAAGATGTGCAAAATGTTTGATAAATAAATACAGTAGCCGGGCACTGTGCTGAAGTGATTAATAGCCACTGGCAGTAAAGAGGGTTTGATGGGCGTGGCTTATCACAGCTGACTCAGCACTTATTGCATGTGCCTATCACACATTCAGCTGAAGAGGCTTTACAAAGGCTGGTGGTCCAGCTGAGCCTACTTACTTTAGGGTCCTTCTCGTAGTAGTGCTGCTGTGTTCTGATCCACTTGCCCACCAAGTGGTCCCGAACCGTGTTGGCGAGAGCGAAGTAGTAATCCCTCTTGGTGGCCACATTTCTGTCCTTCACCAGTGTGAAGTGGAGATGGCGATTAAAGTTTGTCTTCAGGTCTGAAACGTTCTCAACACCTGCCAGTCCCCTCACTGAAATCTGCTTCCTCTTCTCGGAGTCTGACAGTGGCTTAGACATGATGCCGGAGATCTGACGAGACAACGTGCAAACTCTGAGCCTCACACTTCACTGTCACCCACCCGAGACCCCCGAGCTGAGCTGTTTTTAAAAACACCCGCATTCATATTCATTAAGGGGCGGACTGACACTCACCACTTAAGGGATTTCTACTGTATGGCGAGGATGATGCCTTAGAAATAAATACAAATAAGTACACACATATACAGTCTACATACACACATAATTTGTCTCACAGTCCCATATTCTCTTCATCTTCATGTCCACACTGTTATTTACAAGAAATCAGGTCAGATTTGCCTGTCACAAATCTATCTACATTTACATGGTAACAATACAGGCATCAGTAATTATACAGGCACGCTGGTGACGTGGGTTTAGAGTTGCCAGATTCGCGTTTTTCCCCACAATATTGCAGAATATATTTTAATACACTCGTGTGTAAAATTTCAGAGGTGGTGGGACGTTGTTTTTGATTACTTTTAATGTACAATGACTGCCAAATCTTATAGTCACATATTGGAAAAAGATGCCTTAGATAAACATATTAAAAGGCTCAAGTTGATGGATCTGAAAATATACATTAGTGTCAGACTACAATAAGTTTTAATAGTAATAAAAAGAAATAAGTTCACCAAACATCTGATTTAGATTTTGGGTAGTAGTTTAAATTCGTGTATCTTCTATCAGACAGTGGGATGGTGAATTTTTTTTCCGGATCTGGCAACCTAAAACGCTCATTTTGAATCGGGACGTTCTTTGTCGCATAGTGAGTGACGCGCAAGGCACTTCGAAATGTGATTTGAGCGGCCAGAGTGTGTACACTGAGACAGGTCTGTACAAATATCACTGTAATCGGATTTTAAACCACCTGCAAAGGTGGCTTGGATCAGATTTACAAAAATTGACTTTTATGTGGTTTTTGACTGTCAGAACATCCAAAAATCAATCTGGATGCAATGTAGATAGGCCTAAATTTGAACATAGCCCTAAAGGTTTCTATCCAAAGCGAGAGAAGCAATAAACTACAACCCCCAGCAGCACATCGCTGCATGACAGACAGCACAGACACTCCGAACCAGTCGAAGCGCTAGAGCGTAGGCCGAGACATTAATAGCTGCTCTGACCCATCCCAAAGGCCGTGATATTTGAAAGGCATGTCTTGTGAATGTCAGCAGCTAGCAGCTCGAGTCTGCCACTGGAAAGGGTCTCACCACAGCCGAGACATTCACCTTTGACACTTCCGCTGCAGTTTTCACTTCACTCAAAAGAAATAGAAAAAAAACTTGCTTTTTTAACTGCTCAGTAGTGTGCCTTATCAAAAATATACGTATTAACACCAACTATAGCACACACGTCTTTTAAGACATCTAAGAAAAGCGTTGTACCCAAAAATGCCTTAAATTGATCTTAGTTTGGTCTTGTATTCAGCAGATTCAGATATGCATTCTGATAACATCTATTAGACATGTATGCGTTGCGTTGTAGGAAAGATTAATACATACAAACAAATGTCTGTATTGCAGCTGCTTAGAACTGAGGGTGGGTTGTTTACCCAGGGCACCAAATAGACTACGAACGCATCTGCTTCAAGTCAAGTACAGCAGATGAGCTACACGTCATGGCCTACAGCTCACGTCTTTTGAGTGCTTGCTGAATAGTAATCACACGTGTAAGAATATAATCAAACTATTATTGTGGAATTAAACAAAAAATTGCCTTGCTGGAGTTTTATTGTGTAAGACTTATAGAAACATATAGGCTATAGAAAGACTAAAATGCATTTATCCATAATAAATTATGATTATATAAATTAAATTAATTTATATAATTAAATAATTATATAAATAATATTATAATAGGCCTACTGAAATATCTTGTATATTGTATACACTATACTATTTTGCTTTTTAGGACAAAGCTCAAGACTTTCAATCACATATGTGGTTTGATGTGATGTAAAGAAACCTATTTAGGAATGTTCTTTTTTTTTGACAGTGGTAGTAACAACTGGGACAGCATGATTACTTTGATTTTGCTTTAAATATTACATGCTTTCACCCCCTAAAGCCTGTTGTTTTTTTTCTGTATGAAGTTCAATGTCCCCATAAGGCCAATAGGGGATGCTAAATGAACTGCATTGTTCAGAGTGAGACCAGTAGTTTTCCACCAGGCCTCATCTGCTACATAGTTGTTTTACCTGAAGGTACTGGCATGTTTCAATGATAACCCAACAACATCTGAATGTTTGAAAATATTGTAAATAGAGTACAACTGCCCCAAAACCATAAAAGTAATTCTGAATCACCAGGATGTTTAAGGAAGAAGAAATTACCTAGCATTGCCTCAGTGCAGTGGTTTAGCAGTCTGTCAATCAACAAAGATATGCTTCAAAGCAGCGGCTAAAGAGGAACTGTAGCCCTCTATAGCTGATATTATGACATTTTAAAAAAAATTATTTTCCCTACATTGTAAATTACCACTGAAGTCATTCAGACTATGAAGGAACACATAATGAATCATGTAGTAAACTTAAAAGTGTTAAACAAATCAAAATATGTTTTAGATTTTACTTCAAAGTAGACACAGAACTGATGTCTCAAACACATTAAGAGGCAAGAAATGCAAGTCATGAACTCTTGACAAGACACAGCTGTTAACTGAAAGCCATTCCAGGTGACTACCTCATAAAGCTGACTGAGAAAATGCCAGTAAAGCTGGGATCTAAGCAAGAGGTGCCTACTGTGAAGAATCTAAAATATAAAACATATTCTGCTTTTGTTTAACACTTTTTGTTTACTAAATAATTATGTATTTCTTCATAGTTTGATTATACACACCAGGTTAATGTATTAATATTGCATTTGATTGAGTTTTCCCTTTGTACACAGTCATCATTGCAGTCTTGACAGTGAGTGTAACATTAAAATGTTTTAACAGAAAGAAATATTTCAGATTAACTGTTTTACTCAGTTAATCTGAAATATTGTGTTTCCTGTAACTCGTTTTAACCCAGTAACTTCAGGTTATTTTGAGGGCTTTCAGAACGTGAGAAAAAAAGCTGAAACCCTTCTGTTAATAACAGGAAATGCAATGGCTTTAAATTTCACAACAGACAGGAAAGGAAGTGTAAAATACAGCTGTAAGTCAGAGTGAGCCCCAGTTTCTGTGGCTTTCTCACATTTTCACAGTGAAAATTCTTTTTCATTTTTACTATATAACTGTTATCTTCTTTTTCACAATTGATGTCAGACTCTGAAGGTAAGACTACTCCTATTTGGATGACTATTAATGCATAGGTAGTGATTCAGTGGTATTTGTAAGTTTGTGATTTATAATTGTTTAGATTATCTTTTATCTCCATAAATATGACCACAATCAGTCCTAAAATAAAATAAATATATAATCAGGTGTTTTCAGTCAATGGAAAAATCATGAGTTGGCTTAAGTATTTTAAGATTAGGGATCTATCAAAGCCTGATCTTCCCAACATATGTTTGTGTAAAAGTGTTAAGGCACAAACAAGTGAGAAACCTCTGAAAATGGGTTGCGTATTCTTGGAAACAGTTACAAAACCATCTGTCAATTGTTTGAACTTCACCAATCCACAGACATACTAATTGTGTACAAATGAGGGAAATTCAAGACCATTTTTGTAGATTACTTTGTCAGGTCACAAAGGACCCCAGGGTAACATCTAAGCAACTAAAGGCATGTCTCACATTGGCTAATGTTCATGAGTCTACCATCAGGAGAATACCGAACAACAAGGGTGTCCATGGCAGAGTAGCAAAGAAAAAGCCACTGATCTTCAAAAAGTACAACCCCAATTCCAAAAAAGTTGGGAAATTGTACAATGTAAATAACAGAATGCAATGATTTGCAAATCTCATAGACCCATATTTTATTCACAGTAAAAAAAGAACACACATCAGATGTGGGAAGTGAGGCATTTTACCATTTCATGAAAAAAGAACTAATTTTAAACTCAATGGCAGCAATGTGTACAGGGTAAAATGTACATAACATAAGTTCATTAAGAATGAAACTGTTCAGTAGTGGGATAAAGTTCAGAAGACAACGGAAATAATGAGTTTATTGGTGTTCATAAGTTGAGTTATTTTAATACTGCAAACATCTCAGAATAGCAATAAGTTTACTATAAAATGGCAATACCTAGAATGGCCACTAGATGTCAATAGGAGGTAGAGATAGCTAACTAGCTGTCAGCCAGCTACCTCTTCATTCAGTAAACACATGTGGAAGAGAAAGCTGGTGTGGTCACTATCTCCTTTCATATATCCCTTCTTTAGGGGGCTGTTTACACTTATGGCGTGAGCAGCTTACACATCTGGAAAGACACTATCAATGCTGAACAGAAAACATATGTTCTCAACCAGACATCTCTTTCAGGGAAGGCCTTGCATATTTCAGCAAGACAATACTAAACCACATACTGTATGCGTCACATCAGCACTGTTTCACAGTAGAAGAGTTTGAATGATGAACTGGCCTGCCTGCCGTCCAATAGTAAACATTTTTGCATCATTAAACAAAATCTGTCAGTGAAGACCAATGACTGTCAAACAGCTAGAATGCTGCATCAGACAGGAATGGGGCAACATTTCTGCCCATTCACAGGCTGTCTCATTCACCTTTCCTCTATATAGTCTTTGCCTACTTGCATTTACAGCATTTGGCAGACACTCTTATCCAGAGTGATGTACAACACTGCTTTGTTTCTATTAAAGAGAATCATCTCAGCTAGTACAGACAGGTTAGAGTTCAAACTACTCTTCAGTTCAGACATTGTCCGAAAAAAACATTACTAATACGTAGAATGAGGTAAAGTTTGCTTAAGTGTTTAACAAAGAGATGCTCTTCAGTCTGCATTTGAAGACTGAGTGACTCTGCTGTTCGAACAGCCAGTGGGGGTTTGTTCAACCACCTGGGTGCAAGGACAGAGAAGAATCTTGATGCTAGTCTTCCACGTGTCTTGAAGGATGGCGTGTCAAGCCAAGTCATACTGGAAGCTTGAATGGTTTGAGGTGCGACTAGACATTTGATCATTGCCATTTGGTAGGGAGGGGCTTCTTCTTTTCTTGCTTTGTAGGCGAGCATCAGGGTTTTGAATCTACAGGAAGCCAGTTGAGTGAAATGGGAGAACTTGGGTTGATTGAAGATCCAACACTTGTCATTGGGATGTAACAACAGTGTCAACAAACTCAGTCACTAAAAAGATACCACAAGGGGCAGATTACAATATTGTTTCATTTGTTTAATCAGCTTCTGAAAATCTGATCATGTTTTAGGTCAAATATATGCAGGAATATAGAAAATTTGAAAGGGTTCACAAACCTTCAAGCACCCCTGTACATTTGTGTAATAGTGGTTGTACCTCAGTCTTTTCACATTCCTGAAAATATGCTTTAAAGCTTTATATTTTCACTTGAAAGCTACTGATAGTTCGATGTTCATATCAAAATATCATAGCTTCTCTTTTATTTCTAATGTTTGCATTGACTCCCATGATTTTGCCATATAGTATTTGCAGAGTGACAAAAAAGGATCAAAGCGAGGCGTGGAGAATTGAGAGGGGGAAACGGGGGCAGAGGGAGTGAGAAAGCAAGGCAGAACGAAGAGAGGAGGATGGCGAGCGTTTCATCCGATCAGTCAGCGAGCGTGGATGAACTGGTGGAGGCCTGCATCAAAGCCTTTGGTCGGTAGTCCCACTCTCTCATGTAAGCTCACTGATCAAGCAGCTCAACTGCAGCACTGTCCAGCTCTCTCTCTGTGTCTGTCTCTCTTACACTCTGTCTCTCGATGGCAGGGTTCACACTCTCTATTTCAGCGAATGTAGATTTCTAGTTGCAAATGTTTTTCCTGCCTTTCAAGCTTTTGTCATTCTGTTTCACAACAATACGGCTTTTAAAAAAAACATACTGCTAGGAGAGCAGATTTAACTGAAGTTCATTTACACCAAGTTAACACTGCTACCACAAACAGTCAAACGGCAGTCAAGCTCATGTTTCCTTCTCTAATTTTCTGTCTGCATTGCTTGTTTTTTTCTCTTTCTCTTCCCATATAAACTGTAATATACTGAAACTGTATTGCAGTATATATTTGAGTTACTTTTGTAGTATAACTCTGTTTTCAAAAACGTTGGGATACAAACAGTAAATAACAGAATGCAATCATTTGCAAACATATATATGACCGTTTTGAATGTAATGCCAGCAACAGGTTTCAAAAAATAGCCAGTAAAGTTTTGTAAAGCTGAAAAAAGACACCTGGCAGAACATCTCACAACAAAATGAACTTTAATTGGAATCAGGTCAGTAACATGATTGAGGAGAAAGTCCACTGAAGGAGTAACTTGCATAGTGCAATAATGCAAGAATATTTACTTCATCTGCATTGCATAATATATTTAAATAGTCAGAGGATTTGGGGAAATCACTGTATACAAGGGAAAAGGCTGAAAACAGGCCCTTGTGTGCATTAAAATCAGACATAATTGAAAATTACTGCATGGGCTCAGGAACACTTTTTTATTTTATGATTTCATTTGTCAGTGCAACCACAACCTTTTGTGATTCTACAATTACATAATATAGTCCATAATAATGACATAATAATGTATACTGTACACATTGTTAGCCTCCTTTCACCCTCTTCTTCATTGTTCAGAATCACAACAGATCAAGTATTATTTGAATGGGACATCAACACTGTGGTAACACTTACTGTAATTGTAGAACTACAAGTGCAGTTATATGGTCAGTGGAGCTGATAAAATGGACTATGGGTGTAGAACAAGGTCTTTGTACCTAACAAAGTGACCAGTGAGTGTGTATGTATATCATCTTTATGTTTTGGAATAATAATATTGTAATATATGGTTCTTTGTCTGTCTTTATTTCTGACTGTCAGATGCTGATGGGGGGCTAAAAGACCCCTCTATGGTGCGCATGTTCCTCATGATGCATCCATGGTATCTCTCATCCACTGACCTGGCCAAGACGCTCCTGTGCAAGTATCCTTGTCCTGCAGGTGTATACAGTTCCTCTTACTGTACAGTCAAATGCTCCATTCATTATGTTCATTATAAATAATGTAATTTTTAAGTTTTCTTGCACTGTCAAGTCAAGGTTTTCACACAGAACACAGTTTGCAATGTGCAGAGATGTCACTGTGAAAAAACATTTGGCAGTGTCACATGAACACACTGCCAGAAATATTACACATTTCATCTTCTTTATACCGAGTTGCACCAGGATGTTTGTAGGTCTTTAAAATGTCTTAATGTTTCAGAAATTTCATGTTATAAACTAAATGTCTTTGTCAGTATTAAACTGTGTTAAATTGAAATATTAAATTGAATTCTTGTATATAGACAGATTTTATTTGACATCTCACATAAAATGAGAAATAAAAATTACTTTGTGTGATGTTGAGTTAACAGACATTTACTTTTAAATGTATAATGTTATTTTAATGTTATGGGATTTTTTCATTAAAGTAAAATAAAGCGTCATTAAATGATGGGTAACTTGAGGATGCCTGTGGACACATTGAACTTACACTGATGAAAATGAAGATTCTCTATAACAACATAACAGATCTCAGGAGAAGGACTGTACAGCAGGACGCCAGTCACAGATTTGTCATCTCATTAAGTAAGTTAAGATTTTTTTTGCCCAGTTACTGGGAATTTGATACTGAAGAGAAAGTAGATGTATACTTTATATCATCACTATGGTAAGAAAATTTCATGTCTCCAAAAGAAGAGGCCAAAAATGGTCAAATTTAAAGTGAAAGAAAAAATATACATAATTATATTGCTAAGATAAATGTAATCAAAGTGTTTAGTGTGAAATGCTCCACTCTGGAGAAACATACAGAGTTAGAGTTGTTTGTAGTGGTAGTGATAGGAATAAAGCCTTTCAAAGTTATTACATGAAATGGTTATAAATACATTGCCAGAAGCATCAGACTATTTTTCCTAAAATACATCAGCAGCAGAGAGGTACATGTTGGATATTGTAAGGCAAATTAGTGCCCAAAGAAAACATATTTTCACAGATTTACCACAATTTTAACTCTATACAATAGGTGTACTTGTTGTTTTGGAAGATACATGTTACATTTACAGTAAATGCTACATTGCATTGTACACATCACAAATTCTGATTCCTGTCAACACTGTTGTAAATAAATCTGAGCAGTTTTGAATTATAGAGAAATTTAATTTACAGTTATAAGAGAGAGTTACATTCAAAATGTGAATATCATGAAAAAGTTTGTTCGAAATTTAATTTTTAAAAAATGAAGAAAAAATCTTTCACATTTAAAATTTCAGATTTTTTGTTTAACTGTTGATCAGTTTGGCTCGTGAAAGTCGGAAATCCAGAATTATTGTTATTATCTGTAATTTTGAGTTTGCATAAATGGTATTTAAACATTATCAACATTAACCCTCTGGAGTCTGAGGGTATTTCATAGTCTGACATGCCTTCACTTTTTTAAAAATCACACCCATCTAAAATGATTTTTTCCCAGACTGATAAACTTGCTTTTGTTCAGCACAAACACAACAGTGACAGAACAGTAAGAGTGTCATAGATCTATATTTTGATTAAATCTGCTCTCAATTTAGACTTTACAAAAATTTTAGATATGCTGATATATTGTGAAAAAACACATTATAAACATTTCTAGCCAAGACTTTTGAGCCCTGAACTGAATGAACAGATATCTTGGCTGCACACTGCTGATTACAGTTTATAAATATTTGATGTGGTTTTATTCCTAAAACAAACCGAATGTGAGGCGAAACTGTTGTTCACTCATTCACTGGGTTTTAGTTTGAATATTTATGGGATAGGTGTGAGGTGATGTGTGATTAGACTTTGTTCAGGTGAGCCTTTGTTTTCACACATTCCTGGGCTGCTATTCCACCTCTGGTATGTCCGGAATTACCATATCACCAAATGAATGGCAGGACGAAATGCGCTGCGTTCTGACTCACGCTGAAAAACATGTGTCTGCGTATTTAAGCTCCTCTCATAATAATCTAAAAATATATTTCAACTCAACATATATATATATATATACTGTATATATACCCTTTAAGGAGTTATATAAGTGTTTTTGCGGAATTTCACTTTTTTTCCGCCGACATCAAAAGGTTAAATTAAAAAAGGCTTGAAATATGTCACAAATGAATTATGGACACAAATGAATTTTTTCATGATATTTCAATTTTTGGAGATTTTTGGAGCACTAGTATCTAATTCCACAGTATTCCTGCAGTCTGGAATATGAATCATGCAATGAATAAGGTTTGTGTTGAGGGAAGGTTGAGGTTGATCAAGCAAAATACTGCATAGTCACAGCTCATGGAAAATGACTGAGGTGAGATAGTCCAGAGCACTCATTCTTTTTGTGTAGCATGCAGGCCTATTTCATGCATTGATAGGCTCCACACTCTCTCTCTCTCTCTTCCCTGCCTGCAGGTACTGGATGGGCGAGTTCCCGGCCGAGTTTGACCTGAACCCTGAGCTGGCTGAGCAGATCCGCTGCCTGAAAGAGCTGCTGGAGCAGAACGGGGACGTGAGGCGCAGTCTCCTCATAGACATAGACAGCGTGTGAGTCAGAGAGAGAGCAGTGCAGTCACACAAATACAGCCATCCATTCCATTTACCGCTCTTTCTCTGATGTACAGAGACACTGAGCACAGATACATCATTCTAACATAAAGTTCATAAGCACTGTATGTTGCCAAATCTACTGCCCTTGCATCACAGCAATTGTATATTATTGGGACAGTGCATGTTCTAATTGAACATATACATAGTCCTATCAGAATACTATGACCACTTTGACCATGCATCTGCTTCACAGGCTCAGAAGTAGCAGTGTTCATTCAGTGGTGATCCCTTACATTTTCCTGGTTGTTCTTGTATTTATATTAGAGGTTAAGTGGTTAATTATAACTCGTCAATTGCTCTGTACCACTTATACCACTTATACTTATACCAGACTTATGGCTTCCAAGATGCTACCACCCATTGCCGATACCCTATTATTATGCACTTTTGAACATCAGTCAAATCACATCCTTTGCCCATGGCAATAGTTTTGCACTCTGCTACAACTGACTAGTGTGCTTGTTTATTTATACATGCAGTAAACTCTCTCTGGCCAATCTTGGGCCAAGTTTATTGAAAACCGGGCCTTGTCATAATATTCTGATATGACTGTACACTACTATTCAGTAGCTTATTAGACTAGTTTAGTGCACTTCTCTACAACAAGATTGAACTGAAGCTCTTTAATACATTGCTTCCAGGATTCTAGTGTAGTACCATAATTTGGTTATTGTTACATGGAACACTGTGATGAACATGTAACAGCAAAGTGTGCATAAGTTATTTAACTTTGTAGCCCATCATATGAATGGAAACGACAGATCACTTCAACTGTCCAGAAGAAGAGCAAAGCATCCCTGCTTTTTGATCACCTGGATGCCTCAACACTGGCAGGGCATCTCACTTACATGGAGTACAAGTCTTTCTGCAAGATCTTGGTGAGTCTCCAGTATGAATGTGTTTTGATGTTAAGTCAGCAGTGTCGAGCTTAAACCAAGTTCATGTTATCCTGGAGTTCTAGTGAGTGTAGCAGGAATGTTGGCTTGCAACTGAGCTGTGACTTTTGTCATAATTATAAATTAAAATATTAGCTGAAATTTTTTCACCCTGATAAGCCAATAAGGCACGTTTGGTGTCTGACATGTTCATCGTTCATTTCTCTACAAAGCTAATGTAGATAATGGAGATTTAAAACCTCTGAATGTGCCTTAATCATCACAAATAGGTCTTAGGTTTGTTCATGTGGTTTCTCTTAAACATTTATAGATAACAGTATTAGTCAACTTCAAATCTGAGTTTTGTTTGTTACATAGATTACAGTATATCAGAAACTAGTGATCGACAATGGCTGACGCCAATATTTAGAGTGCAGGTGTGTTTTAAGTGTTATTTTGTCCCATTCTTCCTGAAAACACATATAAATGTATGTATTAAGAAAGTGTTGTTGTTCAAAATTCTCCACACATTCTCTATTGTGGACAGGTCAAAACTGTAAGAAGGCCAGTCCAGTACTTACGCCCTCTTTTTTCACAGCCATGACGTTGTAATGTGTGCATGTGGTTTTGCATTGTCTTGCATCGTCTTGTTGAAAAATGGATGGACGTCCTTAGAAATGATGTCGTCTTGAAGGCAGCATATGTTGTTCTAACATCTGTGAACATCAGAAATGTTAATTACCTTTGTCAAGGACACTGACACAACCTCATAGCATGACAGACTGACAAACTAACACTCCCCCTTACCATGACCTGGCTTTTGGACTGATAACAGTCTGGATGGTCCTTTTTATTGGTTTGAAGCACACTGTGTCTATTTCTTCTGGGATACTGATTTATCTGACCATAATACACATTTGAGCTGTGTGATGGTCCATCCCTGAGTCCAGAGAAGGTGACACTGCTTATGGACGTGGTTAAGTTAAGGCTTCTTTGTTGCACAGTCTGGCATTTGTGAATGTAACTTGCAGTGCTTGACAATTTTGTCAAGGTAATCCCTTGCCCATGTGAGGTGTGGAGTGTGAGTGCCACGCACATGGTCTGCTTCACACTAGTGTGTGTGTGTGTGTGTTTCAGTTCACAGATAAGTTAAATGCCGAGGTCAAAGTGTCACTTTCACTTATCAGTCATGTCGTCTTCTGCCTGTAAAGTGGTAATATTGACACTAAGGGTAGCTCTAACATTGTTCTAAGGCCGCCGCCCTGAAAAGACCACCTGCAGATGTATATGTAAATGTGCTATGTTCTGTTCATTGGCCTTGTGACTGTTTAAATGTAATTGGCCGATGCTGATGGTCTAAAAATGGCAATAACTGGCACAATTAATTGTCTAGTCAAGTCAAACACTTAAAGAACAGTTTGTGGCAAGTGTGTGATGATTTACGCAGGCAGATTGCACAATTGTAATTGGTGGGCATAAGCTTTCATTCCTTCTTAGTTACATTGTCCTTGTAGCTCAAACTAAGTTCAGGTACCAAACAAATCTTGGCTGTATTTTGAGGGTAAGTAGAATATTGTCTAAATTACATTTTCATTTCATTTTACTGTGAGCAGGATTTGACACCAAATGTTTCCAAGTGATTCAATCAGTTCTCACTTTGCTTTGTTGTCTTAAACATTACTGCACAGATTGGGCTCTTGATGAGGCATATACATGTACTGTTTAAGTCACTAAAATTCTTACACCCCCAGTTCCAGGACTACCACAGTTTTGTAATGCATGGCGGCACTGTAGATAACCCCATCCTGGAGCGTTTCATCACCCTCTTTAACAGCGTGTCCCAGTGGATTCAGATGATGGTGCTCAGTAAGCCCACAGCCCAGCAGAGAGCTACTGTCATTACTGACTTTATCACTGTTGCCCAGGTCAGTCTGCTCTCAGATTAAACCTCTTTTCCTTTCCTTTCCTTTGCTTTGCTTTCCCGCCATTTCCTGAGACTCTTGGCCAATTTGTGGCATGTTATGACTTAGATATTTGTATCCGTTATCTTGGACCAGGACAAAATAACAAAGAAAATAAACAGCTAGCTAGAACTAGCTACTTAACCAAACCAATCTGAAATAAAAGACACAAACGCAATTTCACAGCTAAAAATAACCAGGAGACTAAGGTGAATACACACCTAAATGCAACTCTTCACTTCCCAATTTCCCACAATGTGCATGTTTTACAAGACTTATAAATACAGGCAGGCAAATCCAAATACAGCTGGGCAAAAGGCAAATAAACAAACAGGCAAAAGGCACATGTAACACAGTCCAAAATCACAACTAACAAGCAGATAAAAGTCAAGGCTGCAGATTTTAGTAGCGATGGTAGAAACTACAGTCTCGAACATTTTGAGTCTTTTTAATGCCTCATGTTTGTAGCAAAGGCTTCAAAACAGAAGTACACACGCTCTGCATTACCAGAATCCGGATCAGATTTATTGCCAATAATGTATACACACAAGGAATTTGTTTCTGGCCACTGTCACTCTGTAGTATTATGTAAGACGGATGGAAAGTACAAGTAATTTACATATTTACAAACAATAAACAAACAAACATCTTAAGTCTAAAATTACAGAACATAGCATATACAGTCAGTCACACAGATTCAGTTAAGAACATTGTCAATGTTTGGGGGAGGCAGCATGTAAACATGTAATTCCAAGCAGGTGGAGGCTTTATTGAACATTACAGAAACCACAAAACTGATGCAATGACAGAACCAAACAAAACCAGAAAAAAACTAAAGAGAAGAGCAGGAATATATATATATTCACAGGGCGCATCTGTGACCAAGACAGCAAGTCTTTGTGTCTAAATATTATTGAGCCACTTTGGGGTGTTTTGGAGATATATATATATATATACAGGGGTTGGACAATAAAACTGACACACCTGTCATGTTAGTGTGGGAGGTTTCATGGCTGTATTGGACCAGTCTGGTGGCCAATCTTCATTAATGTCACATTGCACCAGTAAGAGCAGAGTGTGAAGGTTCAGTTAGCAGGTAAGAGCACAGTTATATAGTATATTACAATGCACACAACATTATGGTGACATACCAGAGTTCAAAAGAGGACAAATTGTTGGTGCACGTCTTGCTGGCGCATCTGTGACCAAGACAGCAAGTCTTTGTGTTTAAATATTATTGAGCCACTTTGGGGTGTTTTGGAGGAGTGAGTCAGGAAACGGTTTCCTCCACCAGCATCACGTAGTGACCTGACCACTATCCTGCAAGAAGAATGGCTTAAAATCCCTCCGATAAAGTCCCTCCAAGTGTGGGACTTGTATATGTCATTCCCAAGATTAATTGATGCTGTATTGGTCGCAAAAGGAGGCCCTACACCATATTAATAAATTATTGTGGTCTAAAACCAGCTGTTTCAGTTTCATTGTCCAACCCCTGTATATATATACATACATACAAAGGGCAATCAGGGCAAGGACAGGTGCAAACTTGCATTAACATGGCAACACAGGTGATGACCATGATGAGAGGTGTGACATAGTTGGAACACAGGTGGAGACTATAGGTAAACCCAAGCACATGACATGAAACACTGAATGTAAACAAAAGCACTCTGGCACAGGAAAACATGACAAAACCCCAAGAGAGACTGAGACCTGAACCGAAAAATTTTTGTTCCTGCTGCTGAACATTGGAAAGCAAAGCTCTAATGTGGAACGTGAACCAGTTGTGACTTTCCTGGCTTTGTTCAACTAACCTAACTCTGTCCCACCTGTTTTTAGCTTTACGAGGTTTCACTTTTAGGATGGGTTCAATGACTAAATACTGAATAACATTGCTAGGCATTCTTGAAATAATTCCTTCTACACCTCTGTGAAGCCACGCTGTGGAGATTCTCAGTTCTGTGTAATGTTCAGCAGTGAAATATATGTCCATTAGGTTTCAATTCACACTGAATGCTTCAAAACTTCATATAGCTTCCATGATTCAAATGATTCAGTGTGAGCATCATGAGTCTGAAGTTTAAAGGAATCGGCCTGTCTTTTTTAGGACGTGGTGAATGGGAACCAGTCAGGAATGGGAAATGGCATAAACTTAGCTGGATCAAAACAGAGAGAGTGAATGGAGTCATAATAGGCTTTCTCTCACACTGTTCTGACATAACATTCTACATGTCTATGCTTCTTATTCATCTATGTGTGTGTATGTGTGTGTGTGTGTGTTTGTGTTTAGAAGTTGCTGGAGTTGCAGAACTTTAACACACTGATGGCGGTGGTTGGAGGTCTGAGTAACAGCTCTATCTCCAGACTCAAAGACACGCAGGCTCTTATTGGCACCGATGCACGGAAGGTAAAGGCAGTTGACTGCTTTACTAATCCACTTCTGACACAAAACATGCACAGCAGAGATTTCTCTCTCTCTGTGTCTGTATTTGACACATGCAAGTGGCAGTAGATGGATGTAAATCCATTATTAACCCTGTTGGAGGCATAATTTGCAATCTGTTGCAATATGAAATGATTTTCTGGATGACGCAAAAGGGAAGTAAGAACAAAGTCTTGCTATATGCAGTGATCTGTTCTTATTTTTACACTACCTTCTATGAAACCAGCTTCAGCTTCAGAGAGGCATTCTGATATCAGATCACCAAATGCAGTGGTTATCCATGGCAAGTCTATTCAGTCCAGGTTGAACAGCTCACCCACCTTTATACATTACCTGTCTCACACTGCCACACCCTGGACAGTTTCCATTGTGGTTTTCAGGACTGCATACTAGGCCTTACACCATGCTTAGCTCTAGGTCACAATATGGGCAGAACACCATTTTGCAATGTGGTTAAATTCTGGCCTGATTTATCATTGTGAAGTCATGTGAATGTCTTGCATCATCCCATCATGTAAGGGTGCTCACTTGGAATTATTCCACAAAGCAGGATTTTAAGTTAGTCATATAGCACGTTGATTGATTATCCAATAGGAACGTCCTGCTGCTCTTTTCCCATTGGACAGGTTTAACTTTGGGCTTAGGTTACTTGGCTAAACTGAGAAATCCTGCATTGTGAAATACCCCCAGATGTCTATAATGCAAATACAGTCATTTGATTTATTGCCCAAATGAGAGTGAATCTATCTTATTATTATTATGTGTTGATAAATAGCTACAAATCTTTGGGCACTTATTTTACTTTGTCAGTGGTTTAGAAAACATTCATATGTATACATTTAATATTTAATATACTGGGGCATCTCCATACATTTGAATATTGTGAAAAAGTTCCTTTCATAAAGTTAATGATTTAATTTTAAAAGGTAAACAAAAAGGTATATTTTATATTCATTGCATATTCATTCATTTGAGTTTTTATGCTGATACTGTTCATTTACTCAAACTTGAAATGAAATACATTATATGTCCAAATGTTCTTGGACTCCCCATCTGATGAATGTGTTCAGCTGCTGCATCCATTGTGGTTGTGTAAATGCAGCCACACAGTTTGTCTAGTCCCTGTAGAGATGTATTGCCAATAGAACAGGACTCTCTGCAGCAGATAAACATGAACCTATTGGCACCATGTCTAATGTCAGGTAAGCTAGAGGGGTAGAGACAGTTATTCCAATAGTGATACTTTTGTAAATATAGTGTATTTTAATTATAATAACCAGTGGTGGACAAAGTACTCAACTCTAGTACGTAAAAGTATTGATACTTATGGTTAGATTTTTCTCAACTACAAGTAAAATTTGCTCAGGTAAAAGATTACTCAAGTTAAAGTACTGAAATACTTATTTTTGAAAATACTTAAATATTCAAAAGTACAAATTATATTTTCTAATATCAGTACATTACTGTATTGTTTTGAGTGGTTTTACAGAACCCTGTAACTTGCTGAAGCCACCTGATGATGTATTGACATGTAGAACCACTCTGCAACAAAAAGTCTACACCACCTGCAAAATTTCAGCATAAAAATGCAATATTTTTGTCATTTTTTATATTTAACCCCCCCCCAAAAAAAAAAAAAAATCAAATAAATAAATAAATAAAAAGAATAAATAAACAGGAGAGACTTTTCTCCTCACAAACAGGAGTTTGTGGTTTGTGTTTTCTGGTAACTAAGAACTACCATACTTAACATAGGCGCTTACAAAACAGTGAAAGCTCTGCACAGATTAATCTAGATGAATACCTGAATCAACAACTTTTTCAGCAAGACAAACACAATAAAATAAATCCAGTCAAAAGGACAACAATATTTTATTTCTCACAAAAACATTCTGTTTGAATGAAAGTGGGAGCTCAGCTCAAGTCGACGATGGTGTAATTCCAAATCCCAGGTGTGAGTGGAGACTCTGATTGGTTCTCCTTCTTGTGAGGAGCATAGCATGTGGCCAATTGCATTTCAGTAAAGAAAAACAGCAACAGCGGTCTACAAAGCTATGCTGAGCCAAAAGGAATGAGTAACGGCTAGCTTCCTGAAAATGTAGTGGAGTCGAAAGTACAATATTTGTGTTTGAAATGTAGTGGAGTGAAAGTCATAAGTTCACCAAAAAATAAATATTCAAGTAAAGTAAAAATACTCAAAAAATGTACTTAAGTACAGTACTCAAGTAAATGTCCTCCATTACTGTCCACCACTGATAATAACCTTCAAGCTTCTAGTATGGTCCGGCTTGACCCACCATCCTTCAAGACATGTGGAAGACTAGCATTAAGACTCTTCCCTGTCCTGCACTGAGGTAGTGGAACAAACTCCCACTGGTTGTTTGAACAGCAGAGTCCCTCGCAGACTGAAGACTCAGATTCGTCTCTTTGTTGAGCACTTAAGTGAGCATTAGTTTAAAACACTTATTGTAATGCATAATAATGTGTATAATTGTGTATCTTTCCCTCTTTCTACGTATTAATGATGATTTTGTTGTAACAGTGTCTGAACTGAAGAGTAGTTTGGACTCTAGCTTGTCTGTACTAGCTGAGATTCTCTTAATGTAAACAGAACATTTTTGTACATCACTCCGGATAAGAGTGTCTGCTAAATGCCATTCATGTAAACGTAATTTGAGATTCTGCATTTCAGATGTTTATGAGCTATAAGCCAAGCAGATCCCCATTAAAACAATACAAAACGTACATTTTTGAATGAACTTTTTCACAATATTCATTTTCAGTTGTGTCACTATAGAAGGTTTATGTGATGTACTGTAGTTTTTAGACAGCAAATGATATATTGTGTTGACCTTCTTTGAACTCTGCATATAATTATTGGCTTATCTCTTCTTGGCAAGATCTCTTCCTCTCAGTGTTTTATTGTCATGCTCTTGACACCTTTTCCCTGCTATGTGCCCTCAGCTTGATCATTAGTGATTTAGACCTGAATTTATATAACACTGCTTTGTGGCAATGCTTTAGGAAGCTCTATGTAAGTAATGCCTTTGTGATATGAATGGTTTTGTCAGCTGTTTGATGGGCTGGTGGAACTGGTCACGTCGTGTGGGAACTATAGCCGTTACCGCCAGTGCTTCTCAGAGTGTTCTGGCTTCCGTTTTCCAATCTTGGGCGTGCACCTGAAGGACCTGATTGCTGTCCATGTGACCCTGCCAGACTGGATGGACCGAGAGAAGAGCCGAGTCAACCTGACCAAAACACAGCAACTGTACACCATCTTGCAGGAGCTGGCACTGATCCAGAGTACACCACCCAACATTGATGCCAACCCAGATCTCCTCAACCTGCTTATCGTGAGTTCCAGGCAAAGGAAGTTGCAAAGATTGCTGGGCATTTCTGTAGGGATCATGTTGGCTGCCATGTCTGGACTCATTTCACATGGGTTGAGATAAGGAAGCTTTTGCCTGCCAGATATCAGGTGTATTTAGTAGTTGTTTGCATTTTAGACACTTTTACTAGTTGAATGTTTACATTTCTAAAAGAATGGCATTTGAATGACCAAACAACATTTTATGGTTGTTGAATAATAAAAAATAAATCCAGTTAATTAGAGAGTCAAGTCTACCAGTTAGGTCGCACAGCATACATTGTTCTAATTTTTTATGAAATTAGTATAAAATTTATACAAACGTTGCTCTGATTAGATGTTGCTAATATTATATCAGCTGCTGGTATCTCAACATTCTCTGTTGTTCTGCAGTTAAACCCTTTCATGCATGATGGACACTGCAGTGGATAGCTAGTCCCCTTATAGACCCTATTTACAATGGGCTTTGAATGTAGGGTTAGGTTTGACTGTATTATGTGGGGTTTTGGTTATTCTAGGTAGAGTTTTAGTTATACTGGGTGGGATTTTGGTTGTGTTGGGTGGAGTTTCAGTTTTATCAAATTGCCTATTGGGAGGAGTTTTACTGTATTAGCATTTTTTTGTTGCATTCATTTGTTTTGGTTGTAATATGTAGACTTTTTGTTGTACTGGGCTGCGTTTTGGTTGTAATATGTAGACTTTTTGTTGTACTGGGCTGCGTTTTGGTTGTAATATGTAGACTTTTTGTTGTACTGGGCTGAGTTTCGGTTGTAATATGTAGACTTTTTGTTGTACTGGGCTGAGTTTTGGTTGTAATATGTAGACTTTTTGTTGCACTGGGCAGGGTTTTGGTTGTAATATGTAGACTTTTTGTTGCACTGGGCAGGGTTTTGGTTGTAATGTGTAGACTTTTTGTTTTACTGGGCTGCGTTTTGGTTGTAATGTGTAGACTTTTTGTTGTACTGTGTTGCGTTTTTGGTTGTAATGTGTAGACTTTTTGTTGTACTGGGCTGAGTTTAGGTTGCAATATGTAGACTTTTTGTTGTACTGGGTTGAGTTTTGGTTGTAATATGTAGACTTTTTGTTGTACTGGGCTGAGTTTAGGTTGTAATATGTAGACTTTTTGTTGTACTGGGCTGAGTTTTGGTTGTAATATGTAGACTTTGTTGTACTGGGCTGAGTTTAGGTTGTAATATGTAGACTTTTTGTTGTACTGGGCAGGGTTTTTTTTTGTAATATGTAGACTTTTTGTTGTACTGGGCTGAGTTTTGGTTGTAATATGTAGACTTTGTTGTACTGGTCTGAGTTTTGGTTGTAATATGTAGACTTTGTTGTACTGGGCAGGTTTTTTTTTGTAATATGTAGACTTTTTGTTGTACTGGGCTGAGTTTTGGTTGTAATATGTAGACTTTTTGTTGTACTGGGCTGAGTTTTGGTTGTAATATGTAGACTTTGTTGTACTGGGCTGAGTTTTGGTTGTAATATGTAGACTTTTTGTTGTACTGGGCGGTTTTGGTTGTAATATGTAGACTTTTTGTTGTACTGGGCTGAGTTTTGGTTGTAATATATAGACTTTTTGTTGTACTGGGCTGAGTTTTGGTTGTAATATGTAGACTTTTGCTTGTTTCTGGTAGGGTTTGGTTGTATTAAATGTTTTTTATATAATTTGTGCATGGAAGGGTTATGAGTAATACATGCACACTCAGAAACATAATTAAAAGCTATTGAGTGATTAATTTTTGTTCCTACACAAGTTGTTTTCCAAATTTTCACCCCATTCATCAGAGCTGCAACTAATAATTACTAATAAGGTTTTTTTTATCTTTTGGCTGATGTTGGCTTAATTGACCATTTACGACATTATACCTTCTGCAATTTCCTCTGTCGCAGAGCCACCATCACTCAAAGTTCCATCTGCGTAACAAGCAGTTTCTTCTTATGTGTTGAAACAAAACAAACAGAAGGCATATTTGCTACCATACGCTTGCTGAAGTGTATTGCAATCTGTCAGGATGACTGTGTGTGTCATGAATATAACAGAGTGCCTTTTTAAGAAGTCATCATGTCTACAATAAAAATCAGATGAGCATTTATTCATAATCCATATCAAACAGCTTGTGTGTGTTTGTTGGGATGAGTTTAGGTATCTCTGGACCAGTATCACACGGAAGAGGAGATCTATCAGCTCTCTCTGCAGAGAGAACCACGCAGCATGAGATTATCTGTGAGTCCCACCCACTGACATCAGCTTTGTACAAAGCACGAATCAGCTAAGCGTCAGAATCCTGCTCTCCAATTACAACCACTTATCACACAATTTGACAGATTAATTTACTGATTTTGATTGCATAATCCACTTACATGGACTTGCAGCTGCGAACTTTCACTACTACCCTGCAATTACTCTTTTCAATCTTCAGACAGCAGTCATTTACACAAATCCATCAATGCCACGTTTTCTATTGTCATATTGACTGCTCCATTGTTTTTTGGGGGGCTTAATAGGCATCAGGCCCAAAGTTACAGTCTCCTCTAATAGAGCAGTGGGCGTCTTCAGTCAAACCCAAGGCTGATCCAGTCATTATCAACAAACATATTGAGAAGATGGTGGAGGTAGGTTATTCATACATGACTTATTTATTTGTATGTTTTAAAAGAGAGTAAACACGTCCTCTATGACATGCCACTGTGTTGTGTTGCAGTCTGTATTTACAAATTTTGACACTGATGGAGATGGCTACATTAGCCAAAGAGAATTTGAGACAATAAGGAACAATTTCCCCTACCTTAGCAAATTTGATGACCTGGACCACAACCAGTGAGTTATTTATGTTATTCTTAAAAAATTAGAACATCATGAAAAAGTAGATTTATATTTAATTTTATATTTATTACATTTTTTCAAGCCATTTTTGTTTTAATGTTGATATTGTTTGAATAATAATTTACTGAATAATTTTTGATTTTTGATTATCATGAGCTATAAGCCAAACTGATCAACAGTAAAACAAAAAAAGGCTTGAAATGTCACTTAATATGTAATGAATATAAAATATGAGTGTTTTCATTTTTGAATTAAATTATGAACAATAAACTTTCACAATATAATTTTTTTATGCAGAAAAATTAGAGGTTAGGGTTATGGTTAGGGGTAGGTTAGGGTTATGGTTAGGGGTTAGGGTTATGGTTAGGGGTTAGGTTATGGTTAGGTTTAACATGAACAGGTAACAAGCACTGTGTCATATATGTATCATGTACATTCCATACTATTAAAAGCTGCCTTTTTTAAAATTCTACTGTCTGCATTTTGTACACATTGGCCAAAACCAGTCAGCAAAAAAATGTCATTGGATGGGTGTTTTCAGTTCTTCTTTTAAGAAAAGAAAACTAAAGGAAACACTCAAAGTCAGATTTGTAAGATATTCTTATAGCAGTTCTCAGCCTGCTTTAATATCTAACCTAAATATCACCCAACATAACACAAATGTTGCAATATTTAGCTTTATCAAATACCATCCAGCACTGCTTTTGTGTATGCCATTCATCTCAGCTGTTCTCTTTTTTGTCTGAAGGGATGGCAGAATTAGTCGAGAGGAGATGGTGCAGTACTTCACCAAAGCCAGCGCCTTGCTAAACTGTAAGATGGGCTTTGTTCACACGTTTACAGCCACGAGCTGCATCAAGCCCACTGTCTGCCAACACTGCTCAGGCATTGTGAGTGTGTGTGTGTGTGTGTGTGTGTGGACACACACAGAGAAGCATGAAAGAATAGTCTACTCTTTTAGCCATTCATGATTCATGCATTTAAGCCTATAAGTGACAGAAATGACATATCTTCAGCAGTTTAACCACCGCCAGTGTAATAGCTTAATTAATACTAACATGACTATGACACTCCACACTTGCTTCAGTTGTGCTTTAAAGTTATTTCTCACCTTGTTTCATAGCTCAGCACAAAACACCCTTTGGTGATATATTTCAGCTTCTTATATAGAAACTGTTTTGAAGGTGGAAGGTGAGGCTGGAAAAGGATGTTTTGTTCAGAGTTGGTGATGACTTTAAGAGGGTGTGGATGCCTCACCACTTCCTATCTCATACTTCCTTATAACAGCCACCCAAACCACACAGAAGTCACCACTTATACCCCGTAGCTCTTCAGAGGTGAAACCATTAGCAGCTAAATATGTTTCATGTTTTGTTTGTTAGAGCACTCGGCAGTAACTGTATCAATGAATCATCACAGTATAACACAACAATATAAATATAAAGTGCAAAATGTGGCTTTGCACTGGGAACGTGGGCAGCATCTGTTATGTTCAATTAATTATGTCTGCTAATGACACACCAAACGTTGCAAGCAACTTTTCACTCGTGTGAGCTACACCCTTCAATATCCGGATAAACACTAGATATAAAAATCAATGTTTTATTGATACAGTACTGCAAAGTATCAGGAAAATTAAAGCAATATTATAAGCCATAAACATTTTCCTTGTATACAAATACTTTGAGCCTTTATATGTACAAACAGCAGTGATTAAGAATAAGTTTCTTGATCTCAGGTTGCTGCCACTGTGGTTGGAACTTTTGGAATAAATTTTTGTAGAAAATGGCAAAAAGATCCAAATAAAATCCTGAGATGTATGTAAAATTAATATTATCAGGGGTAATTAAAGGAACAGAACTTAACAGCCCCGCAGACTCCACACTAATCACACACACCCACCCCACGCGTGAAATCATTAACCGTCAACGTTCTCACAGGACTCTCACTCTCTATACTCCTCTCTCCCTCTTTGGCAAGTGTGTTACTTTCATTTTAAACATCTTTTCAGCAGATATGATGGTAATAAAACTGCTGGACACAAACACATTTTAGTTCATTTTCCTCCCACAATAGCAGCTACAGTCTCTATTATCTGGTTTAGTATAAATAAATAAAAACAGAAATCACTGCCTAAATAGGTCATTTCACTACAATCTACAGACAGCTCTGTTTTTGGCCTGTTCTTATGAGCTATTCTACAACTAAACCACTTATAAGGAAAATGACTTCAGCATTTAGGACTACTCACATTTTTTTAGGGCATCTTGTCAACCTACTGTTGGCAGTGAAGCCACAGCATTTTCACCATTATTTCTCACCTGAACCTGTTTTTTCTTGAAAAACAAATATCTATGACTGACTGGCTGACCACACACACACATGTTAGGAGTTGGGTGAGCATCATTGATCTCATTATGTCTTCTGTTCTTTCATTCTAATTCTATAAGATCAATGAGCTAATGCACATACAGACAGTGCTAGTTTAGCTTGGCTCTACCAGCCTGTCTGTCCAGTTCATACAGTGAACAGAGCCTGACTGACATCCAGCAAAATGCAACATTAGCCTCCTAGAAAAACAGTCAGATGCGTATCTAAGCCCTACCTAACATTACTAACATAAAGAGTGATGTGTGACTGTGAATGTTAATGATCAGGTGTTAGGAGTGATTAAGTACAGAAATCCTCATCAGAACTTACTGAACCTGCAAACCCGGCAGTCTTTGGAAAAGAGGCGGGGAGGGGGAGGAGAGACAGAGTGGATTTGTGAAGGGGGGGGGGGGGGTTTGCTGTATTTTCCTTGTTAAAATATTTTATTTAAACCATGTCTATTTTTTATTCATCTTTTTTTTACATAAAAATATTTTTTCTCATATTTTTAGGGATTCTTTGACTCAAATTAGAATTTTATATGGAATTTTCTAACATACATAAATATGTTATTATGTTAAAAATATTAAAATATTTTTTTTTATTTTTAGAAAGTTTAAAAATTGTTGTTCAGGAATCGATAAAGTCAAGGCATTGGGGCCCTAATCATAAGAATATTATGCTGAAATGAAACAGCAGCTGTGAGTGTACTTACTCTCTAACATGGACCTTCTGCTCTTTTTAGATGTGGGGATTATATAAGCAAAGATACAAATGTAAAGGTATGTAATATGTTATATAAACTATTTGTTTGAGGAGCCAAAAGAGTGTTATTTTCCTAATATCTCTCTATCTCTCTCTCTTTCTCTCTCTCTCTCTCTCTGTCTCTCTCTCTCTCTCTCTCTCTCTCTCTCTCTCTGTCTCTGCATCTCTCTCTCCTTTTTCCTCTCTCTCTCTTTGTGTCTCTGCCTGTATTTGTCTCTCTGTCTGCCTCTCTCTCCATCTCTGTGTCTCTCTGTCGGTTTCTCTCTCTCTGTCTGTTTCTCTGTCTCTCTCTCTCTCTCTCTCTCAGTGTGTGGAGTTAGCTGTCATAAAGATTGCCGCAGTCGTTTGGCCATAGAGTGTCGTAAACGGGCAAAAAGTGTCAGCCTTGACAGCCCCGTTCCACAGTTCACCCGCTCTCTCAGTTTTCCACCTCCTACTAGACAAAACACCAGCGCTGAGTGCACAGGTACACACACACACACACACACACACACACAAACTATTACACACTGCTATAGTAATAAAATTGTTCAGTGTTGCGAAACCTGGAATTTCTAAATTGAATTGAGTTACTCTTCCTCAGTCATCATAGAGGAGTCTAAGGAGAATGCAGATGATGTGTTTGATGAGCACTTATAGTGAGGTAAGAATGATTATAAATTAGAAATGGTTCATCATGCAATAGATCTTTTTTCTGAATAAAATAAAAAACCTGCTTCTCTGAGCTAAAGGAGGTTTGGATTGGACTGGAACCTTAATGATGTTTTACTTTGTTTAGAAATGTGTGATATATGACATCGATGGCATCAGTTAAGAATTTAAGGAACCACTATTTTACTTCCATTGGACTTCCAGAGTCTTCCTGCTGATCCCTGGATCATCTATAAACAACCACTCTCTGAAGAATTGTTGTGATCCACACTTTCTATCCTTATCACAGTTAAAACCAGGACTCTTCTGCCAGACCAACCACCTACAAAGATGTTCAAAAGTCTTTAATAGCCTGATATTAATTTAAATGTAATTTTTTTATTATATCATGTGAAATGAAATGCTGTCTTTATAAGCTTAACAAATGAAGATTACACTCATTATGAGCTATTGAATGATTCATCTTTGAAATGTAACAGTGATGTCATCCTGCATGTGCTTTTTCTCTCTTACATAATATAAGTTTTATCACTCAGCGAATTCCTCTTCTCTACAGTTTAAGCAGGAGATTTGCAACTACAAGGTCACATAAATGACATTTCATACAGCCATAGTTGTGCTCTGGCCATTTTGCAGGTGCTCTTATATTGTGTGCCAGTAGGGGGAGCTGTTGACACAGACTGATTGGCATCACCTGTATGTCTGTGTACATACTAATCATAATGTACATGTGAATTGCTGTGGATTGTATGTCTCAATACACTTAGGACCATGTTAATAAAAGGCTTTTGCTGTAAAGTGGGTTTGTTGATGTTTTATTTATTTATTTTTGGGGTTTTTTTGAGCGTTCTAGTGGTTTATGATCATAATGATTTTAAAAGCCAGATTCAGAAGAGCTGCTGCCACTTTTTCATACATTGCTGCTTGAAGGCGACCAAGATGGAGCAGAGATGCAAATAAAAGTAGAAATGCAATTAAAAGTAGAGAAGCATTGTAAACTAACCTATAAAAGCAGGATTGCTTGCTCAGAGTTGTAACTGTTATTGGATAATGGCTCCCATTTACTCAATTGGCCTCTGATCTGTGGGTAATCTCACAGGTTTTACGTTTTAACTCAGAAACTTCAATTACAAACAGCCACTTCTCCCTGCTGAGGTTTCTAGCGTGATTTCAGTGAAAGCTTTAACACCAGGGTGAAATCTTGAGCATGGTGGGAGTGCAATCCGCCCTGCTGTTCACATAAATACAGGCCTCAGTGTGACTTGGAAGGCGCCTTTGTGCACTTCTTTGCTGCCTCCGGCTTTCTATTAGAGAGGCATTTTTGCTTTTGTGTGTTGCATATGTTTCATGTCATTTGCTTGCCTTCTATAAAGACTGTTGTCATAACCTCTGCAAGGAAATGATGCCCTATGTTACCTTGGTGGACGAGCAGGCTGATGCAATGCAACAGCACAAGATACAGTATCAATAATGTTTTTCTATTTATGGAGAGTATAAAAAGAAAACGGAAAGCGAAACCCCAGGAGAGCTCAGGGATTATGTGTGTGTGTGTGTGTGTGTGTATCACAAGAGGCTTCAAGGCCCACCAATAGTTCTCAATACAGAATCACTCCATTATAATTAACCTTGTGAAAGAATGTGCACTTTGCGTGTCGGGGATGAGTCTATTCTTTCTTTCTCCTTTTTTTTCCCCACTGAATGCATGTTTAGGTATCAGTATGCTTGAGGGGGCCCATCTACTGCTTCATTTGAATAATCAACTCGTTAATTACTGGCAAGTGAAAGAGGCAGGCGTTATGGTCCATTTTACTAATGTGTGATGGGAAGGTGGTGGACCACTAGGATCTGCAGTGGTGGCTGATAGCCTTCAGGGCCTTGGAGGATAGGCCACAAAAAAGTCCAACGACACACACCCACACACATTCATGCAATCATACTTTATCAAGAACATCTCCTTGCTAGCAGCGGAGCAGAATTAACATTCATTGGTGGTTGCCCCGGGGGACTATTCAGTGCAGCTCTAAGCGAATGTGACTCAGACACGCTTGTTAGGGTACGCATGTGTAGATGAATGCAGGAGTGCTGAGCGGGCATATCTTAAGTGCATCCTAATATATGCACCAATCTATGTAGTGCTATGGTTACTGGACAAAAAATGTTGTTTTGTCTTTGGAAGAGGTGCTGCTTGGAACATTAATGTGGTGCAATAAGCAACAATAGTCCTTCTATGAGCAGTGTGCTAGTGCTGTTCAGATGTTAGAGGCTCAATCTTATGCTGATAACACCCAATGTTCAGCACTGGACTCATGTCCAAATGTGCGTGGACACCCGTTCTAATGAATGCACTCTTTGAGTAGCCCATAGCTGACACTGATGTGCACACATAACTTGTATAGACCCTGTAGAGATGTGTATAGAATACAGAAGGAGTTTCATGAACCTGTTGGCACCATGTCTAATGCCAGGTGTGGGCTAGGGGAGGTTTTTTTTTATTTTTTAATTTTTTTATTTTTTGCCAATTTTTATTCCCTTCCCAATGTAGTAGTAGTAGTAGCAATATCCCATCCCATCCACTAGGGGGTTCTCCTCATCACTTTTGCAATGTCCTTGATTCTAGGAGAGTGAAGACATGCACATGCCTCCTCTGTTGCGTGTGATGCAGCCAACACCTCTTTTCGAACTACCGCTGATACACCGTCACTGGGAAGCCAACATGCTTGGAGGAAAGCGCAGGATTCCCAGCTCTGAATGGACCAATCAGACGCCTGAGCCAGTGGACATTGCAATGTGTGAGTGATGGGGAGAGAGAGTGCCATCTACCCATCCAGAGAGAGCACAACCAATTTTTGCTGTGTTGGGCCCCAACTGTTAATGGCAAACAGCATGACCAGGATTTGAACTCGCGATCCTCTGGTCATAGTGTCAGCATCTTAGTCTGCTGAGCCACTCAGGGCCCCTCGGGCTGGAGGAGTTTAAGCTCTGCAGCATTGAGCTGTGGAGATGTGTTCTCTGCTCCAACAGTTGGTGATGATCACTGATGTTCTAGTTGGTGAATACAATCAAACATTCACAGTAAAGCTGCAACATCTAGCAGGAAATCTTCCCTGGATTGTAGAGACGGTTCAACCAAAGCAAGATTTTTGATATTTTTGATTTTGTAAGAAACAATGAATGAGAAGCTGTCCTGATACTTTACCATAGACAATAGATCAAACAAGCACACATTGCTGTGAGGACAACCTACACCCCTGCCATGCAACCAACCTATTTTTGAGTGTTTTTTCTTCTCTTGTACATTCAGATGAGCATCATAAAGGCATTAATTTCCTCATGATTAGTTAAGTACCCTTAATTAGACCTTGAAGTAGGACTTCTCCAGACCTCGTCCAGAACATACAGCTTTGAGAAGAAGCCTGACACAAACTCTGAATCCAGGCTTTGCTACTCTGAGCCCTGAGTTTTGTGCAAATTAAGCAGAGCTGCCTCTTACAGAACAAAGTTGTAATCATTACAGCTCGTAATCACTGGCGACGCTTGGCTTTTGATGGCGAGCTGCTTTGAAGATGAGGCTGCTGGATGGAAAGTGTCCAGTGCTTTCAGTCAGCCGGCCGCCCGGCCTAGTGCTGGCACACGATCAATGCGCCTGACTCGCCATGCGGTGCTCTGCATGTGTAATGGCCGTGTGAGGGCCAGCGAAAAGCAAGCAAGGGCCAATAAACACTGCCTCTGACTGACAGCACTGGAGATGGGATCTCCTCACACCCTCTCTCTCTTTCTCTTGCTCACCCTCTGTCTCCTGCTCCTCCAGGCTTATCTACTCACACCACTTCACTATTTTATATCCTAATCTCTACATTTTTATTCCTGCCTCTTTCAACACCCCCACCCACCACCCTCCTCCTCCTCCTCCTCAGTCTCATCCTCATCTTCCCCACTGTTCACTTTGCCTCGCTCTCTCCTGCCGTTCCCACGCTGGGCCTGAGTTAATGCCTTTGTTTATATCCTTCCCCCTGTACAAATTGAAAGTGTTCGGCTGGAGACAAATGCAGCCGAAGGCCGTGAGACCTCACTGCTGATTCGAGCCTTCCACTCAATTCAGCCTGCATTACTGGTGGTGATGGAGGTCGCCCGGCACTGCCGACAGAGTACCACACTGATGCTTGTGTATCCATCCCGCACAACAGGGGGTGCTTTAGTGGACTGACCGTACGCCCCCACACAGCCCAGATGCCACAGGCATTCAGGAGAGCTACCTCAAAGAGAGCGTTTGGCGCTTTGTCCTGTCCTCTCCATTAACCCGGGCAATTGAGTGGAATCCTCTTGCACAGAGCCCAGGCAGGTCCAGCAGAGTAGCAGGACACTGGAAAGTAATGAGAGAGTAATTAAATGAAGCTGAAGCTGGCATGGGTTCAGCAGGAGGGTTATGTCAGGTAAGTATAGTGTGAGTATGTATTTCAGGACAAAAATGTCCTGACTATGTAAGAAGTCAAGAGCAATGTTCAGTGTTGCAGCCAAATATATGCTCCTAAAATTCAATCATTTAATTGTCTGAAACCAAAAGACAGACGTGTATTTTTGGTTACTGAGGTTATACATTTGATTCCATTAAGAATTTGTCTTCAAAGTTTGGTTTAAGTCATGAGGCAAAAGCACTGAATGTGGCACTCCCTGGCCATTTCATTAGGTACTCATAACTTGTTTCTACACTCATTGTCCATTTCAGCTCCACTGACCATATAGTTCTACAACTACAGACTGTAGTCCATCTGTTTCTCTGTAGACTTTGTTAGCATCCTTTCACCCTGTTCTTCAGTGGTCAGGAACCTCACAGAGCAGCTGTTATTTGGGTAGCGGATCATTTTCAGCCTTCAGTGACCAACGCAAACTGTGCAGCAAAAGTTCATCTGCTGTCTCTGACTTTACACCTACGTTGTTGGTCCACCTTGTAGCTTGCAAAGTTTTTGTTGGATCACGCACTGCACATGGGGCTCCAAGTGTCCATGGGGGTCCAAGTCTCCACTTCCCCCCTCTCCCTTCCGGAGGTCCTAAATGTAAATAAAGAGAACCCATTTAAAAAATGAGACAAATTATTATACTTGGTCATTTATTTATTTATTAAGGAAAAAGATCCAGTATGACATATTTGTGAGTGAGAAAAGTATGTGAATCTTTGCTTTCAGTATCTGGCGTGACCCCCCTTTCCTGCAATAACTGCAACTAAACATTTCCGGTAACTGTTCTTTAAACGTTCTTTGGTAGAACGACTTGTGTGTTTAGGGTTGTTGTCTTGCTGCATGACCCACCTTCTCTTAAGATTCAGTTCATGGACAGATGTCCTGACATTTTCCTTTACAATTCTCTGATATAATTCACAATTCATTGTTCCATCAATGATGGCAAGCCGTCCTGGCCCAGATGCAGCAAAACAGGCCCAAACCGTGATACTACCACCACCATGTTTCACAGATGAGATAAGGTTCTTATGCTGAAATGCAGCTCAGTGTCTCCAAACATAACACTTTTCATTTAAACCAAAAAGTTCTATTTTGGTGTCATCCATATTCTTTCAATAGTCTTCTGGCTTGTCCATGTGATCTTTAGCCAATTTTAGCAATGTTCTTTATGGAGAGCAGTGGCTTTCTCCTTACAACCCTACCATGCACATTATTGTTGTTCAGTGTTCTCCTGATGGTGGACTCATGAACATTAACATTAGCCAATGTGAGAGAGCTGTTTAGTTGATTAGAAGTTACCCTGGGGTCTTTTGTGACCTCGCTGACTATTACACGCCTTGCTCTTGAAGTGATCTTTGTTGGTCAACCACACCTGGGGAGAGCAACATAGAGAAAGCAACCTAGTGTAGAAGCATTAGTAGGACACTGCAGCCAACAAAAGATTTTAAATAAATAAACGTGTTTAGAATTTTTGACACAACTTCGTATTTTGTACTCATTACACTTAAATGGACATATTTCAAGCAATTTTTATATTGATATTATATGATTACTTGCTTTGTTTTTCTTCTCTGCTCTTGTTTAGGTTGCCTAAAATACAAGTGCATCACAGTAAATAACACATTTCAATGATTATAATGTACTGTTACACTGTTACATTAGCCTCTCTGACATGGTGTGTAGAATTTGGTTGATGGCGAACTGTGAAATTCTTACTGATGAGGCTGATGAGGTGTTGTTTCTATCCAAGTCTGTTTCTCTCTTCTCTCTGTATCAGCTTTGTGTTGAACATGATGGTGCTGCTGCATTCACATTGTAAAACTGATCACAAATGTCAGCAACTTCAATCATTAAAAATCATGTGTACTGCATTAAACAGACTAATATTCATAAGAATAAATCATAGAATACAACTCATTCCTCATACTATTTTACTCTTGAAAGGACTGAGATTTTAGCATAAAATTATCTAATACATGAAATAGAACCACATGACATCCTTGCTAATAAAATCTTTAAAATAAACAAATAATATCAAATCATTTAAGTAACAGTATATTTATATATGATATATATATATATATATATATATATATATATATATATATATATATATATATATATATATATATATATATATATACACACAGGCGTTGGACAATGAAACAAACACCTGGTTTTAGACCACAATAATTTATTAGTATGGTGTAGGGCCTCAGCATCAATTCGTCTTGGGAATTACATATACAAGTCCTGCACAGTGGTCAGAGGGATTTTAAGCCATTCTTCTTGCAGGATAGTGGTCAGGTCACTACGTGATGCTGGTGGAGGAAAACGTTTCCTGACTCGCTCCTCCAAAACACCCCAAAGTGGCTCAAAAATATTTAGACACAAAGACTTGCTGTCTTGGTCACAGATGCGCCAGCAAGACGTGCACCAACAATTTGTCCTGTTTTGAACTCTGGTATGTCACCATAATGTTGTGTGTATTACAATATACTATATAACTGTGCTCTTACCTGCTAACTGAACCTTCACACTCTGCTCTTACTGGTGCAATGTGACATTAATGAAGATTGGCCACCAGACTGGTCCAATTTAGCCATGAAACCTCCCACACTAACATGACAGCTGTTTCAGTTTCATTGTCTAACCCCCCTGTATGTATGTATATATATATATATATATATATATATACTGTATATACCGTAGATAGGTAGATACATAGATAGATAGATTCCTGAGGACACATTAGCATGCATTGAAACGTGTATGTATGTGTTGTATGTTAGGCTACCTCTTCTCAGCATGGGAGTCTTGGATAAGTTGTAAAGAAAGTCTCCCGTAGTGTGCATGGAGTGCAGTGGGTGGGGTAAATGACAGTTATTTGTCCTAAGCTGCTCAAGCCTAATCAAAGGAAGGAGGTGTGTAAAAGGGGATTAAGAGATGATCGTTAAAGAGAGAGGCCTGCTGGGCACTGGTGCAGGTAAGCTTTGAGAGATGAGCACTGGTTTGCTAGGAACTAAACTTAGAGTCTGCACTAAAGTAAAATAGACCAGCCCAGACTGGGTCTATAGACACATTCAATACAGTAGAAGAGCAGCATTTTATAGTGGATAATATAGAGTGTTGTAGTCATGACCATTAGGACTAAGGCTGAGACAGGGGCACATTGAGACAGAATCAAGATCAAGACATTGTAGTAGTGTATACATAATATTGAAGATACTGACATTTGAAATATGTGATGTTAGGATTAAACATACTTTTCGATCTCTTCTTCTCTGTTCTAGAGTAGTGCTTGAATTAATGGAATCAAAATCTGCCTGGTGAAAAAGCTGGTTGAATGGAAAACAATGTGGGACCATAATAAAAAGGAATTTGCCTCCATTAACCATACATTTAAGTTTGCACTGCCTTCATCTAGGTCAGCTTTAACCACACATATTCACAAACCTCGGAGGTGAATAGAAAAGCAGATGTTTTCTTTCCACAAAAATCACTTAGATATTCACTGAACTAGCAAAAAAAAAAACATTTCAGGGACACATGACTTTTGCTCTAGCTGGGTGGAAAAAAAAAGTGAATTTGCCGTGATGATGAATTAAGGCTGTATAAAGGAAATGTTTGATTAAAGGCTAAAGGAGAAATAATGACCTTATATTAGTTGTGCAACTGTTGAATTAGATATTGATATGTAGATGTATTTGATAGTAGAGCTGTTATAGTGCAGCACAGGTACCTTACCTAATACTCCTTGAATGTAATAGGAAGCAAAAATAACTAGGCTAAAAATAACAGGTTGGGCCCCAAGTGGCTCAGCAGGCTAAGATGCTGACACTATGACCAGAGGATTGTGAGTTTGAATCCCGGTCATGATGTTTGCCATCAACAGCTGGGGCCCAAGAGAGCAAAATTGGCAGTGCTCTCTCTGAGCGGGTAGATGGCGCTCTCACTCTCCCCATCACTCACACATTGCAATGTCCGCTGCCTCAGGCATCTACTGATTGGTCCATTAGAGACTGGAAGCCCCGCAATTTCCTCTGAGCGTGTTGTTTCCCCAATGACTGTGTATCAGTGGTAGTTCAAAAAGAGGTGGTGGCTGTATCGGATGCAATGGAGGAGGCATGTGCATGTCTTCACCCTCCTAGAGTCAGAGACAATGTAAAGTGATGGGGAGAGCCAGTAATGGGTTGGGTTAATTGGCGACTACCACATTGGGAAAGCAAGAATTTTGGCAAAAATGTAAAAAAAGAAAAAGAAAAAAAAAATAACAGGCTAACTAAAGCTTGCTTATCTCCGAATCCATGTAGTAAAATGAAAAGTTTCTGTATATTTTATACACGTAATGGACATACATACAACAACGCAGCCTGCAGTAACTACTTTTGGTTTAACATGCACTCCACTTTACAAAACCGCATCCTCGTTATAAAAACAAAAACGCAAATAGTAAATCCTTGTGCATGGCCGGTCTCAAGACAAAGTTACCTCTTTACCCTGAGGTACAGACATGACTTAGTCACAAGGATGTTAAAAGCTTTAATTTGTGAGACCCAGACCAGGCTAAAGTACTATGCTAGTTTTAGGCTAAGGCCTTGGCCACACGTAGCCGGGTATTTGAATAACCGCATATATTTTTTATGCGTTTGGGCCTTTCATCCACATGCAAACGCAGTTTTACACCACCAAAAACGCAAAAACCACCACATTTTGACGCAAACGTACACCTACTTTCCGGGTTTGCGTATTTTTTATATACGCCAAT
>BRDA01001422.1:130839-160525 GCA_036984385.1 Crenuchus spilurus | reverse complement strand
TAACCGCATATATTTTTTATGCGTTTGGGCCTTTCATCCACATGCAAACGCAGTTTTACACCACCAAAAACGATTGATTATGAAAACTCCGGCCAAAGTGGAGATTTTGGAAAACTCAGTTTTTGTGTTTGCGTGTGTACGTGTGAAGGCGGCGTTTAAGCGCGAACATCACAATCTGCGACAAATGATGCTGTGATGTCATATGCGCAACCACCGTAATTGACTGCCTTGCTGAGGAAGAATGAACGCCAGCAGAGAATTTTTCATTTTTATGTTAATTCAAACACTCTTTGCGTGTTTGTTTTTACAAGTTCAGCTTCTCCAGTACGTGGAGGAGCAAAGGAGAAGTTTTTTGTTACTTACTTTTCTGTTTTGAAGGATTCTGATTGGCTGACATGGGCGTTAGCTTTGTGTTACACTTCCATCTATGTCTTTATGACAACACTCTACGGCGTATTTATGTGGATTCATGTGGATGAAAACTTTTCTTAAAACGATCTCGTGTGTGTGATATTATTTTTGAAAACGATGTAGGGGAGATATTCGTTTTTATAAATACCCGGCTACGTGTGGACTAGGCCTAAGGCTAATGCTCGGACTGTGACTGTGTGAACTGGATTTAGAGAACAGACCGTGCCTAGCCTAAAATGCAGATAATCAATGATCAGTTATACCTGTGAGAAGTTATTCCTCTACAGGTGAAACTAGTCATGCTTTGTCTGTTTGGCTTTTGAAATTTTGTTATTTCCTCATATTTTGTGAATATAAACAGTCAGAATATTATGATCTCTTTATTATGCGACTGCTTTGCAGTAATAAGTGTTCAGTGGTCTCTGTCACTTTCTTTGTGTTCTTTATAGAGGTTAACTGGTCCACCGTGGTTCATCGTTTACTCTACACTACTTATTGGAGTTGTTGTTCCACTCCAGCATCAGTGTCCTGTGGGGCACCACTGTTATGCCATTCGGAGTCATTCAATGTACAAGTCCATTCTTGTTACACCTTCACTACAGCAAGTTAGGGGTTTCCCAGATGCTACCACCCTTCACCCAGTACCCTATTATCATGCAATTTTGGACATCAGTCAAAACATATCTGTTGCCCATGATGATCATGTTGTGCTCTGCTAGAACTGACTGGTGTGCTCACTTATGTATACATGCTGTAAACCCCTTCATGGGGCTTATATGATGTTCCATGCCAAGTTGATTCCAAACCAGGAATGAATGTGTAAAGTGTACCCAAACTATGAAGCCAGTTGTTGTGATTCATTGCATAATGCAAAGGTCATGGAAGCTAAATTAATTCCATAAGGCTAAATGGTGTAGCAGTTATTTTCCAATGCCTGGTAGGAAAATCAAAGTAGTTAAATTGAACTTCATGATTTTTGTTGAAACATGACCCTGAACAGGGTTAAACAGTTAAGATAATGCATGAATGGTTGGATTTTTGCTGTTCACAGGAGATTAATAGTTTTTCAACTTAAAGCAGCTCTGTGTATACTGATCACTCTACAATGTGACTGAATGTCACATTATGTCCTTATGTTAAGCCTTCAGTTTGACACTTTTGATGCTTTTACAGTCAGTGCGAGATCAGAACATTTGAAAAAGGAAGGAAGGCCACTTCTTGTGCCTCTTATCGGCAGGCTATAATTACTGCTATTAATTAGCAGTCCTGTAGAGATTGGGTAGAGGCTGATCGCTCTGACAGTAGCCATCCCCCCACAGGCAGAACAGCAGCTTGCAGCAGCAGCAGTAGTGCATAGAGGTCAACTACAAAGTTATAGCACCCTTAAAAACACATTAAATGTCCTCTTCTTCTCCAGTTCCAGAGTGACGACATGTCTCCCCAAACATGTAGTCCAATATTGCTTTTAAAAGGCCCAAACAGGTGATGGTGAATGACAGTAAATACACCCCTGAGGTTCTGTTGGCACCTTCCTCCTCACCTCTCCCTGCTCTTTGCGGCTGTCAATCACAGCAGGTCAGCAGCGGGCGCGTCAGCCGTCACAGCTTATGCTAATGCCGCCCCTGATCTGTGCCATGACATTTAGCCACGCTATTTACAGCTGCTCGGCTTATGCAGCCAACTACTGTTGGAGTGCATATGCCAGGATACGAGGTGTGTGTGTGTGTGTGTCTGTGTGTGTGTGTGTGTGTGTGTCACGACTAAGGGTAATGAGACGTGTAGGGATGTTTTGTGTTTAATTGTGTATGCGATTGTGTGTGTGACACAAGGGAGAAATGCTGTGCTCAGAATGAATGAGGTCCAAATGCTAGAACATATTTTGTTGCTGCTGGAACAAAACCTTGTATCTCCATTTTTGACTTTTTTCCATTTTTGGCATCATGCAAAAAATGGCATTCACACCTTACATTACATGTAATACAAAGACCAATAGAAATGCTCCAAAATGACTTTAATTCAATTTTTTTTTATTAAAAGTTATGTGTTTTACTCTTTCCTGTAAAGTTACCATTTTGGACCTCTAAGGCTTTGTTCCAACATCAGCAATGTTCTTTGTGGAACCAATGGTGACTCTGCCAACTCTGGAAAAAGCGTAAACCGATCATACTACCCAAGAAATGTATGTAAAATTATTTATCAATTCACCACTGTTTATAAAATTAGCAAAAACATTTCAATTTCAAACTCTAGCCCAGCAACCTTAATGCCAACTTATAGCCCAGGCGACAAGTATTGCTCAGTAAAAATTGTCTACATATAACCTACTTTTACTGCCAAAGTTCATTTAGCTATGTTTTTTAACAATAACATTGGCTGATGTTAAATCAACTGTCTCGTAGCATCTTCCACTATTGTTTGACCACTAGACACTGGAATCAATAGATTTGGCTGTTTTGACCAATCCACTTGTCACTCCTCCCTTAGACATATACACCTGTTTTGGTTGCTCTATGTGCTCTCTGTTGTCAGTCGGCATGTGACATGTCTTCATGTTACATTCCCCTTAAAACCTCCCCTGTGTTTCTCTGTCTTGTCCGTCATTGGATGTCTTCATACTGTGAGTCTGTTCTCCCTGCACCATTAAAGTCAGGTTTGTTTGGACCCAGCTGCATAGTCAGTAGTCTATCTAGAAACCTACAACCTACAGTTAACAAAACAACACTTCAGAACATAGAACGGCGATCTACTCAATCAGAGTGTGGCAACATCTGTGCCCTTTCACATTTTCTGATGTATATGAGTGCAACACCCTAGCAGACGCAAATTTTGTCTCTTTTATGTCATTTTTGTCAAGTGACACTTGCTGCCAGGACTATAAATTGGCCTTTAAGGTGCAAGGACAAATTCTGAAAGACTGTAACTGCTGCACCATTTAAAGTGGAAGAGGAAATTTGAAAAAGAAGCCAACTTCAACAAAATACTGCAACAAAAATGCCTGCATTACCAAGGAAGTCAAATCACTCTTTAAGAAAAATTTAGCTTTTACATTCAAGTTGTACTTGACTGAGTTTGATAAAGCACACAAGCACAACATGGATATCACATAGTTATCTCTCTCTCTCTGCATCACAAAAACAAAATGGCTTGAGACAAAATTCTCAAGCTGTGGGTTAAGCTACTCAGATGGCATGTAGAGTTAATTCTAATGAGGCCCTTTATTGTGCAGTAAGGGAAGCCCAATTCTGAATGACTCGGTGAAATTCATGTTTTAAGACCTAGACAGACATCACTTCACACAAAAACTGACTGGATGGTCTTATTTATCAGGTAAGCACTCCAGATGTCCAAATGCACAATATGTGTAAAAACTATGAATTTGTATAACATTTCCACAGAACATAATTTATTAATTTCTAATACAATTCCAAAAACAATTCCAAAAAGCTGGGATGCTGTGTAAAATGTAAATAAATAAAAATTAATACAGAATGTGATGATTTTGGGTCTTCAGAGGGCACTGCGTTAAAAACAGGCATGATTCTGTACTAGAAATCACTGCATGGGCTCAGGAACACATCCAGAAATCATTGTCTGTCAACTCAGTTTGCTATTCAATCCACAAATGCAAGTTAAAGCTGTATCATGCAAAGATGAAGTTATATGTCAGCATGATTTAGAAATGGGCCAAAGATCACTTAAAATGTTCTCAGGCTGTTCTGTGTAAAGATAAAGTTTGGAATTTACTGTGAAAATTTATTTTTGGAAAACATGCACACCATGTCCTGTGGACTCAAGAGGAGCGGGACCATCCAGCTTGTTATCAGTGCACAGTTCCTGCATTAGTGTCTATGGTGTGGGCAACGTACACATCTATAAAGGCTCTATCAATGCTGAATAGTATAAAGAGGTTTTAGAACAACATATGCTCCTATCCAGACAACACCTCTTTCAAGCAATGTCTTGCAAGACCATACTAAACCACATACTGCTTACATCACAACAGCATGGCTTTACAGACGAAGTGTCAATGTGCTGAACTGGCCTGCCTGCAGTGCAGCCACAATTTGGTGCATCATGAAATGAAAAATCCAGCAAAGAAGACCCAGCAGGACTGTTGAGCTGCTAGAATGGGTACATCAGACAAAAATGGGACAACGTTCCTCTCCGTAAATGCCAGCAATTGGTCTCCTCACTTCCCAGACTGTTTACAGACTGTTATTAAAAGAAGGGGATGCAACACAATGGTAGACATGGCTCTGTCCCAAGTTCCATCTGCCATCAAATTCTAAATGTTAAGAGTTAATAATTTTTTATGAAATGATCAAATGCTCACTTTCAACAATGTGTTTTACATTTATTAATAAAATGAATAAAATATGAATAAAATAAATAATATGGGTCTAAGAGATTTGCAAATAACTGCATTCTGTTTTTATTTACATTTATTTACATTTTTCACAGCGTCCCAACTTTTTTGGAATTGATGGAATTGGGTTGTACATTTGGAAGTGAAGATGGAGACGTGAAGTCCTCATGTGGCTCCCAACATCCTCACACAGTTTCCTCTGTGGCTGGCATACAGCTTTTCAGTTTTTGTCACATCATATCAGTTGTGTTCCTTGTGTGTAAATGCACAAAAAAGACATTACTTTCTCTGGTGTTCCAAATACAGGGGCTGGGTAAGAAAAACTGCAGTAACCTACATCTGTTGTGAACCTCAAAGGAGAGAAAAGAAGAGAGAATGTATGGCATGTTGGGGAAGATAGAGGAAGAGAGTGTAAGTATGTGTGAGAGGAGCAGAGAGAGAGAGAGAAGAGAGAGAGAGAAGAGATGGAGGGAGAGACAGCAGTGCGGGGGCGTTGACAAAGGGGAATAATGAAGATGCAGTCTGTGCATCCTAGAAAGGCTGTAATATGGGTTAGAAAGACTCTGCCTCTTCCACTGGCACATTTGAGGGTGACTGGGTGTTGATATATGAGGTGTATGCATGCGAAGAGAAGGAGACAGGGCGAGAAAGAGGGCAGTGACAGTAAAACTAAAATGCACCAAAAGTATATATTGTGTATGCATATATGTGGTAATCTAAAGTGACACTGATGCTGCTTGCTTGATTAATGAACTGCTCTATTGATTGTTACATATGTTTATAGACTATTGTAAAGTATACAGCTGTAATGCATTCAAGGACAAGTCAAAGGCATTTTTCCACTGTGGCTGACAATAATGTTTAGCCCTAAATGTCAAAGATTTTACTGCCATATGATTAAAATACAATGATGTATGTCTCGACTTTCTTGTTTTTTTCTCTTTTTACATTTTATTCATAATAAAATGTCTTATCTTATACTTCCAAAGGCAAAAATGGTATTGACTTCAATTTTTAGGAAGAAAAAAAATATGTACAATTGTGCAACGAGATTGGTTTACAGCCTCTCCTCCCATTGGTGCAATTAGAAAGAAAGGAGATAAGAATTAAAACAACAAAAAATTAAGAGCATTTAAAAAAAATAAAAATAAAATAATAATAATAATAATAATAATAATAATAATAATAATAATAATACAGTAATAATAATAATAATTATTATTATTATTATTATTATTATTAGTAGTAGTAGTAGTAGTAGTAGTAGTAGTAGTAGTATTTAAAAGCAATAAACAAATTTACAGAATTAATTATTAATTAGAAATAATTACATGATATTAAAAAATAATTACACCCTGCTTTTTCCCCAGCAATTATTTCATTTTCTAAAATTTCCTTCAGTTCACTGTGGATATAAACACAGATTAAACAAATATATGCATATCTCGCAGATGGACAGTTGGACTGAGATCTGGGACTTTGGAGGCCACTGTCAGAACGTACTGACCAGATTCAGTATGAGCCTGCTCATTTCTCAAACATCCAACATGTCAACTACCATAACTTATTATTCACTTAACATCTAATACACTCCACTTCATTAGGTACAGATAACTTGTATCTACACTCATTGTGCATTTTATCAGCTCCACTGACCACATTGGTGCACATTACTGACTGTAGTTTCTCAGACCTGGAGTGACACTGACGTGGTGGTGGTGAGTTAGTGTGTCTTGCTATCAGTACCTCAGATACAGCGGAGCTGCTTTAGATATTAAACACTGCTTTATCACAGTGTTCACTCTGGTACTTTCCTTGTTGGTCCACCTTGTAGATAAAGTCAGAGATAGCAGCTCATCTGTTTGTTTTAGTCCTCTAGTCCTGGTGCTCACGAGATGGTGCCTTCAGAACACTGTTGTCTGGATAGTTTTGGTTGGTGCACTATTTTCACTGCAGCAGTGACACGGAGGTGTTTAAGAACATTAGCAGCTCTGCTGTCTAATACTCTCATACAAGCACAACACACTCTAACACACCACCACCACATCGTTGTCACTGTAGTGCAGAAAATGGTCCAACACTCAAATAATTAAAGCTATTTGGTGGTCATTTGGGCATCCTGACTATTGAAGAACAGGGTGAAATGGGACTAACAAAGTGTACAGAGGAACAGATTAACAACAGTCTGTAAGTGTATCCAAGTCTATCCAAGACCTTGATACATACTATTCACCTCATGTCTGAGTGTTCATAATGTTTTGGCTACATTGGTGTACTGTGCATGTGGTTCGTGTATATAGATATACATACTACCTGTGTTGGTGTGTGCATGCTGCAGCTCCAGCTTGGAGAGGTTAATGTGGACTGACTGCACTGAACCCCACATGCCGGCTCACAAAGGATTGCAAGTGACCTTGTGCTACTGAAGAAATGTGACACCATCACAGCGGAGACAACCGAGAGACGAATCCCACTTCACCATCCTCATAAGACTCTATTACACCACAGTGAGCATGCTACTGTCTTTCATATCCACTGCGAATGAGAGAATGGAGCTTTCAAACTGTAACTGCCTGTGGTTATATCAGGAACCAATTCAGCTCTTTAAATGAAGGAATTCCATTCTTTATCAGTACGATGGCCTGTAATATGGTGGGAAAATCATATTTAATAAAAATAAGAAAAGATTAGGTGAGCGCATCAATAATGGAAAAGGAGCTGGAATGATTTGACTAGATTTTGTCTTTCTGTCACTTTGGAGGATTAGCATAATAATGTGGATTATTTGAGTTACCAAATTATATAAAAAAGCGCCATCTGATTTTTCTTTACATAAACTAATTAAACCGCTTAATTCCGAAATCAAATTCATCCTCCACTGCAGTCGCTCAACCTCCTGCATTTTGCTTAGCATTCGAGAAGCGATGTGTATGCTCAGGTATTCCTTGCAAATGTTGACCCCCTGCTTTAAAAACAGGTGGTTAATTTACTGGTGGTGTCAGAATTTAAGACAATTCCCCACTGGGGCCCAGCTCGCCCGAGGACTCATTATCCAATCCGGTGCAAGGAAATTGAGTGGAGAGGCGTGGAGCGTGACCTTTGACTCAAATAGGGAGTCGTGGGTATTGATCTGAGCAGCTGCTTATTTTGCTTGCATGAATCACCTTGGATTATATGTCTTCCTATTCATGAGTGCTTAATACCTATTCATTACAATCAGTGTGTTTTTGCTCAGCTCTTGCCCCGCTGATTGCTTTTGCATATTGATTTGGCTGTTCCTGAGCACTGCTACCTCCTTCTGCCTTTGGCAGAGTTAAATGGCCTTATTGGGGTTAACCTGGTCAATGAGAGTGGGCTGAAGACTCTCTGTGACCTCAGATAAGACTGAGTGGATGCTAAGACTGATCTCAGAGCAGTTTTCACTGAGCTACAGAGATAGAGGCAGCAGAGCATGGCCTGTGCTCCTGAACACAGAGCATGCCCGTGTGCTGGACGATGGAGTGTTCTCACAGTAGCGTGTGGCTGGCAGACACGCTCAAGCTGCAGCGCTGATTGGAAGTGACAGCAGATATGGATTCCAAAATGGGTCAGACCGCTCGCCGTCGCCTCCCCTCTGAATAATGGATGAGTCCAACTCAGGCTCCACCATGTCCGTGTCACTAAAGGGAAGCGTCAAAATCTACTTCCTGTTTCCCCTGCTCTCTCGTGTGGCCTAAGACACTCATAACAAAATAGTCTGAGCTACGTCCAAAACCACCCCAGTCTACAGTTTTATAGTCATGTTTGGGTTTAGCCTCTATAGATCATTATTCTGTAATTGCCATCATTTCTGATTTAGGAACTAAGGACTAGGATTTAGGAACTAAGGACTAAGGCGCTGACACTATGATCAGAGGATCGCAAGTTTGAATCCCGGTCATGCTGTTTGTCATCAACAGTCGGGGCCCAAGAGAGCAAAATTGGCAGTGCTCTGTCTGGGTGGGTAGATGGCGCTCTCTCTCCTTATCACCCTCACATTGCAATGTCAGCTGACTCAGGCGTCTACTGATTGGTCCATTAGAAACTGGAGACCCTGCACTTTCCTCAGAGCATGTTGGCTCCCCAGTAACAGTGTATCAATGGTAGTTCAAAAAGAGGCGGTAGGCATGTACATGTCTTCACCCTCCTAGGGTCAGGGACAGTGCAAAGTGATGGGGAGAGCCACTAATGTGTTGGGTTAATTGGCGACTACCACATTGGGAAAGGGAGAAAATGGGCAAAAATGTAAAAAATAAATATGTATTTTTTTTAAATCATGGCCGTAAACAAAACAAACACTAAAATGTAATCAAAAATGTCCCAAACCTGATCAGTCACAATATGAAATAATAACCAGAACATTGAAGTGCACCCAGTGTCCACTTCTTTACTTTGTTAGCCTCCTTTCACCCCACACTTCAACAGTGAGGACCCCCACAGGACAGGTATTATTTGGGTGGTGGATCATTCTTAGCACTGCAGTGATGTGGCGGTGTGTTAGAGTGTGTTTTGCTGCAGCAGAGCTGTTGATATTTTTAAACACCTCACTGTCTCTGCTGGAGTGAAAATGGTGCACCAACTAAAACTATCCAGTGAGCAGTGTCCTCTGGGCAGCATCATGTGACCACCAATGAAGACAAAAAGATGACAAACTGTGCAATCAAAGTACAAGGTCTGGTGTATCTAACAGAGTGGACAGTGGATGCAGTGTTTAAAATTTCTAGCAGCTCTGCTGTGTTTGATCCAACACACTGTAGCACACCACCACCACACTGCTGTGCTGAGAATGATCCAACACTCAACACCTGCTCTGTGGTGGTCCTGATCACTGAAGAACAGGGTGAAATGATAAAGTATACAGAGAAGCAGATGGACTACAGTCTGTAACTGTAGAACTACAGTGTGCACCTGTATGGTCAGTGGAGCTGATAAAATGGACAATGAGTGTACAAACAAGGCATGTGTACCCAATGAGTCTGAGTGCATATCAACACTGACTACTCAGACTCTAGGCTCCAAAAATGTCTCTTATGACAAACGCTTGCTGGTTTGCATGAGGAAGTTGTATTTCAAAGGATCCAGTAATATTTAAGTGAGAAAAAAAATGTTTTGGCTTTGGAGCATGCTTGTTTACCACAGGGTGAACAAACCAATTTACTAAAATCCTGTTCATTTTTGCATAATATGGGTGCAATATGACTAGAGAATGATAACACAACCCAGTGGTCTACTGCAGAAACATTAGCTTGTTTTTGTAACAGAAACAACCTACTTCTGTAGTAAAAGCTACACCTGAAATCACACTGCATTAACTGTATAGTGCATTTTGAAATGTTTTGTGTGTGCATGTGTGTGTGTGTGTGTGGTCAGGCATTGATATTCAATTGTCTTTCAAGAAAAAGCAGCCAAGTTCAGGTGAGAGAGAAAGATGTAAATAATGTAGCTTCACTGCCCACAGTGACCAGATGCCCTAAAAGAAATAAAAATGGAGTAGTCCTAAATTCATTTCTCCTGGTACAACACTAAGTGGTTTAGCTGTAGAATAGTTCATATGAACAGGCCAAAAGATGAGCTGTCTATAGATTTACCTGTCACTAGGTAGTGATTTCTGTTTTTACTTATTTATATAAAAGCAGATATAGATATAGAGAATGTAGCTGCTTTTGTGGGAGGAAAAATTATCTAAAAAAATGTGTTTGTCCAGTAGTTTTATTACCATCATATCTGCTGATAAGATGTTTAAAATGAAAGTAACACGCTTGCTTACATACTTTGGGACCACAACAATAAATGATTGTCTAATTAGGTCAACAGGCTAATTATAATAAAGACCTGCCACTAGATTAGATTCTAGGTTAGGCTAGGCTACATTATTATATTTTTATTTTTATGCCAGTTTCTTCACAGCCATTTTTCTTTATTACACTTTTCAAACTGTTTACCTGAATATATAAAACACACAAGCAAATTGCCAGTATTTTCTATTAATGTTAAACACAAAAATCAGTTGCTTATTCGCATAACATTAATCATATGCAGCCCTAGTAAAAAGCAGCTGGCTATTTAGCACAATGAGTCATGTGAAGGTGTTTACCAGATTTATGTTATTTATTAAGAGTTTATTTGCTGTTGCTCAGCAGAAGGGAGATGGTACATCAGTAAGTAATAAACTTTCATGAAACAAAGCAGCTCAGTGTTTTCTATGGGGATTTTAACTTATTAACAGATGTGTCAAAGCTAAGCTATGTTTTCATCTTTTTCGTCTAGTTTCTTTTATTTGGTAGAACTTTGTAAGTTAATCACAAAATAAAATTGGGTGGAAGGAGCGCTTGCCCCATTGTATTCCCCTGGTCGCACCTGGCCTGACCCAAGATAAACAATATGGACATCCATGACACACCTGCTCATTCATTGTCTCCATGTTTTTTCAGCTTCTGTTGGAGTAACCATTGTTGGAGTAACTGTCCAGGGAATGCAGTTTACTATATATTGGATCACCACCCCACCTCATCCCCAACTTATCCCAAAAGAAGTGGAAGGAGCACTATCATTCCAGAGAACACAGATCCACTGCTCCACAGCTCAATGCTGGTGGGCTTTAGAGTCCTCTAGTGCATTCCTAGCATTAGGCAATGAGCCAATCCATGTCCATGTTTATCAGCTCCAGAGAGTCCTATTCTATTGGCAGTACTTCTCTACAGAGACTAGACAAGCTCTGTGTGTGCTTTTGTACATCTGTGTCACCAGTGGATAGTTCAGTCGAAGGGGTGTCCACAAACATTTGGACATATAGTGTACATCTGAAACTGCATCTTATTTGTTTTGAGTATTTTCAATGGTAACATTTTTCAATGGTAAAATATTTTTCTTTACATTTTTGTATTTATTGGTCTTTTTAACAGTTAGCCAATGTTTTTAACTAGATTTTTCTAGTAGTTGCTAAATAAAGTCCTTGACAACCTGTGTATGTGACTCTACACACTGAATGTGGTATGTGCCTTGCTTGCCAGTCAGATGTAAAAGTGGACAGATCCCCCTGTGGTGTAATGGCAGGCTTTAGCATTGTGGTCTTGCACATGGAGAAATGTTACCAGTAGAAACACTGACCTATATAATGAAGAATGAGTTAGCAAGTGAACCATTCCAGCAACAGTGGGGTATATCCAGGATACTCATTGGATTCCCCACAACATGTAGCATCTCAGTGTATATAGAATGTAGAAAATACCCATAATACACCATGCTGGTTAAAGATGCAAGACCTTTGAGCTTGCTTCTTCTGGTAGGTCAGCTCAGAGACATGGAGCGCTAAATAACATACTTGTAGCTGGTTAATTATGGTAGATAGTCGCAAGCTGTCAACTTCAACATGTTAACTGAATGTGTTTCATCCCTCTGGTGTGAACAGCTGCTCTTCTCGGAATAATTCTCAGCAGTAGTATTTGAATGAGTAAAGCCACAGTTTACTACATTTACATTTTCAAATTGTAGTGTTTATACACTAGAAGGTGACTTTACCCTTAAAAAATACAGCAAAATAATTCTTGAATTCGAACGTTTAATATAATTTAGTCTCACATAAAATTGCTCAAATGAAGGGTTCTTTGGGGAAGCAAAATTTGTTTGATTATGGCATCAAATGGTGTACCATCTGATAATTTGTAGTGTATGGATTCTCTTGCATTGCATCCAATAACAAGTTGAACATATTGCATACTTCTTGACATGAAAGCACACTTTTCTCTTGTGTAGTCCTATTAAAAATGAAAAAAAATCTTAAATTGTCTTGCATTCCAAGACTTGACTACTGCAACTCACTCTTGGCTGGTCTTCCTATGCGAACCATCAGGCCCCTGCAGCTGATCCAGAATGCAGCTGCTTAGCTGGTCTTCAATCACCCCACGTCACTCCACTGCTGCATTCACTTCACTGGCTTCCTAAAGCTGTTCACATCAGATCCAAAACTATGATGCTCACCTAGAAAGCAAAAAAAAGACCAGCCCTTCGCTACCTAATGGAAATAGTCAAGTTTTGAGCTGTACATCAAATGCTTCAAGCTTCTAGTGTGGCTTGACTTGACCCACCATACTTCAAGACACGTGGAACACTAGCATCAAGACTCTTCTATGTCCTAGCACCCATGTGGTGGAACAAACTCCCACTGGCTGTTTGAACAGGAGAGTCCCTTGCAGTCTTCAAACACAGACTGATGACTCATCTCTTTTGCCTGCTCTCCAGTGAATACTATGGTATTGTACACATAAAGTACCTTTTTACACAGTTTTGGATATAACTTTAATTATGTTCCTAAATATTAGACTTGCATTGATGTAAAAATTAATGAGTGAGGTGACATTTGAACGATACGAATGCAAAGTATCTGATGAATCAGATGCCTCTTTATAGCAGCTTCATGCTAACATTCTATTTAGTGTTGTTGAGCCTTAATTGCTTCAACAGCTGAACTCTGCATGACCAGAAGTGACTCACAGAGTCAAGTGAGCCAAGAAAGTTTAAGCATGCTGTTGATGCAAGATTTACATCACATTGCTCCAGAAATGCTTCATTTATAAATCATATTTACATATTTTCCACACTTAGCCCAGCTGTAGTTAATGAGCCAAGACATGTTTGCAGACCAGGTTTTAGTTTAGAACTGGCAATGAGAGGCTAACCTTACTAATAAACACTACAACATACTGGCCCTAAACAATACTGGCTCATCTGTGAAACCTTCATTAAGATCTAAAAGACCTTCAAATGACTGACCTGAAAGATTGCCTGATTTGTTTATACTGTATTTTTGTGTTTATAATGTCATTAAAATAGTAAACTCTCAGAAATGTTTTATTCATTACGTTTCCATGACATGGACGTTTTGGCAGATGCTCTTATCCAGAGCGATGTAAGTGCTTTGTTTCTATTAAGAGAATCGTCTCAGCTAGTACAGACAGGTTAGAGCCCAAACTACTTTTCAGTTCAGACACTGATAGAACAAAACCATTACTAATACCTAAAGAGAGGGAAAGATACACAATTATGTGCAATATAAGAGCATTGCAATGCATTACAATAAGTGTTTCAAACTAGTGCTCACTTAAGAGCTCCACAAATAGCTCTTTTCCACCAAAATAACTCTGGCTCTTGAACTGGTGCCGTTTGGGCATATGAGAACCTCAGTGCTTTTTAGTGAACCAGCCCGCATTTCCACTAGTTTTAGTTGAACCGAGGATACGTCACGGTGTACGTCATCAACAAAGCACAATTATAAGCAAAGATGGTGGAGCGCATCGACTACTTGCAAGCATTTGTGCTCTTGGTACAAATGTTTGTTTCACTTCACAAGTCAAATCTAGAGCTACTTCTGGCAATAAAAAGACACCGAAGACTTCACTATTTACCTCTTTAGCTTATTTATCACTTGCTCTCTTGAACAAACAAAACCTGCCTGAGCTAAATCCTCCACCAGCTCGCTGTAGAGTTTCTCCTTTCTAATATTCCCCTCAAGTTTCTCCTGAAACTCTGGAGAACACTAAATAGATAACAAAAACTGAGTTTCTTCAATATACCACTGTACGCTACGAGTCACCATCTTCTTGCATTGAGTGCGCAGGCGCGTTTGTTCGCACTGAAAAACCAAGTATTTTTTGGTTCCCGCTGTGAACAAAGGTTCCTGGTTCGGGGCGCTATTTTTGTTGGTGGAAATGCGGCGAACGGTTCAAAATTAGGTTCGTGAACCAGAACGGTGCCGGTTCCGTGTTGGTGGAAAAGTGCTAAGAGAGATGGGTCTTCAGTTTGTGAGACTGTGGGACTCTGCTGTTCGAACAGCCAGTGGGAGTTCATTACACCACCGGGTTTTAGGACAGAGAAGAGTCTTGATGCTAATCTTCCAAGTGTCTTGAAGGATGGCGGGTCAAGCTGAGCCGTACTTGAAGCTCAAAGAGTTCAAGGTGCGACTCAAGACTTGACCTTTGCCATTATGTAGGGAGGGGATGGTCCATTTCTGTTTTGTAGGTGAGCATCAGGGGTTTGAATCTGATGCAAGCAGCTACAGGAAGGAGGAAGGAAGGAGAACATGTTGAAGAGCTTGCAAGGTTCAGAAGGGGTTTTTTTGAGGATAAGGTCAAAAGATGATAGAAGTGGTAGAAGGCAGATGACTGCAGCTTGTCCGATGGATGAGTGGGGTTTCATTGATGGGGAGGAGACTCAGAAGAGCATCCAACTAATATATGAAGTTGCCTAAAGTATATGGAAGACAATATGATGGTAATGATATAAATTTTTACAGGAAAAGATACAGGAGATTGAGAAGTGAGGAAAGGAAAGTGACAAAAACAAACTGGTGCCATCACCTCTGCCAGTCGGTCTTGGAGACTGATTGTTTTACAAAGTTATATTTATATATAATCTGCATAAATGTATAACTGCTTTGATGAGATAAGATAAGGGAGGAGACACACAAGTGTGATCTTAGCCCCTCACCTTGCTTTCTCTTGGCTCTCACCTTTCATCTCTCTCTCTCTCTAGTGCTTGTTTAAGTGATCGATAAAGAGATGAGTCTTCAGTCTGCGTTGAAGACTGTGAGGGACTCTGCTGTTCAAACAGCCAGTGGAAGTTCATTTCGCCACCTGGATGCCAGGACAGAGAAGATAGTCTTGATGCTAGTCTTCCACGTGTCTTGAAGGATGGTGGGTCAAGCCGAGCTGTATAGGAAACTCAAGGGGTCAAAGTGCAGCTCAGGACTTGACTATTGCCATTAGGTAGAGAGGGGCTGGTCATTTTTTGCTTTGTAGGTGAGTATCAGGATTTTGAATCTGATGTGAGCAGCTACAGGAAGCCAGTGAAGTGAAGGCAGCAGTCGAGTGACATGGGAGAACTTGGGCTGATTGAAGACCAGCTAAGCAGCTGCATTCTGGATCAGCTGCAGGGGCCTGATGGCTCGCAAAAGAAGACCAACCAGGAGTGAGTTGTAGTAGTCAAGTGTCAAGCTGCCGAGAGACTGGACAAGCACCTGGGCAGGCATCCTGAGTTAGAAAGGATCAGATCTGTTGAATGTTCAAGAGGAGGAACGAGTTATAAGCTGAACTGATCAACATTAAAACAAACAAGGCTTGAAATATCACTTTACATGTAAAATATGAGAGTTTTCCTTTTTCAATTAAATTACGAACAACAAACTGTATCATGATATTCTCTGTTTTGGTGCAGCACTGTACAATGTCTATATAATACCAGCTACAACTTCACCTTCCAAATTTCTTTGTAGCTTTAAAAAGTCTGCTCCTGATCTGCATAGCAAACAGTAAGAACACCATGGAGCAGAATGATGCTTTCTTGAGTCAGAACAGAATGCAATGAAAAGAGATATGAAGGCGGTGAAACAAAAGTGAGGGGGGTAATCTTGAGACAAGTTGGACGTTATGTTTTGCCAGTGATAAATTAATCTGTGCTGTTGCTTTTGGGGGATTTGTTATTATAATGGGCTGACTAACTTTCTGCCTCCCAGACAGGACTGAATGTGTGAAAGGAGCCCTGCAGAGGCAGAACAGGCCACATGAAAGAGCGGTATGCCTGTGTGCGTGTGTGTGTGGCCGTCTGTGGTACGTCTGGGCACAGAGCCCTTATCAGGAGCGGTGCAGAGTCAAGCTGTATTTCTGTGTGCTGTCCCCTGGAGATTGCACAAGGGAGAGTGACAGGAGTGCAGGTCCTTCACTAACAGGTGGAGGAGGAAGATCCCATGCATTCTGTTTGAATGTTTTGTCTCTACTTTATTGATCTCTCTCTCTCTCTCTCTCTCTCTCTCTCTCCCTCTCTCTGTGTATTTTTCTCCATTCCCTCCTGTACTTTTTCACCCCCAGTCTCTTTTAACTTCCAACTTTCAATCTCAAATACAGTGCCTTGTGAAAGTATTCACCCCCTTGGCATTTTTCGTGTTTTTGCTACCTCACATCCTGGAATGAAAATGGATTATTTGAGGGTTTGCATCATTTCATTTACAGAACATGTCTACATCTTTGAGGATTTGATTTTCTTTTTATTGTGAAGCAAACAGCAAATAGTAAATAAGTAAGTATTTTTATTTACTTTTAACACACAGCACATTTTACACCAAAGTGCTGTACACAAATCATTCACATAGGTTCACATATTCATATAGGACAAAATAACAGAAAAACTTCAGTGTGCATAACTATTCACCCCCCTTCCCCCCTCTCTAAAGTCAGTTCTGCATAGAGCCACCTTTTACAGCTGCAAGTTGCTTTGGATAAGTCTCTATGAGCTTGCCACATCTTTTCACTGGAATTTTCAATCATTCCTCAAAGCAAAACTGCACCATCCCCTTCAAGTTACATGGTTTCCGCTGCTGAACAGCAATCTTTAAGTCTGACCACAGATTCTCATTTGGATTAAGGTCTGAGCTTTGACTTGGTCATTCCAATACATTTACACATTTCCCCATAAACCACTTGAGTGTTGCTTTAACAGTATGCTTTAGGTGATTGTCCTTTTGGAAGGTTAACCACCATCCCATTCTCAAATCTGTTCTGTTGCTATTTGGTTGCAAGACTGCTTCTAAGTGGTTGCAATGCCATTGCTTTTCTGTTGCTACTTGGTTGCTAAGTCATTTCTATGTCATTGCTACTTATTTGCTAAGTGGTTTCTAGGCTATTGCTAAGTGGTTGCTATATCTTTTCTACTCTGTTCCTACTTGGTTGCTTGGCTATTGCTAAATAGATGATACATCACAACTGTACTTCTGTTGCTATTTTGTTGCTAAGTAGTTGCTATGCTGTTGTAACCCAGCCTGTGTAGCTGTATCCCTTCAGTGAAGCCGCTTTTACCAAATAGTTGGATAGATAACAGAACCCAGCACACTGGATCAATCAGTTAAACCAACACAGTTGGGTTGAAATAACCCTAGCTGAGTATGTCCATATTGGACCCAGTGTGGCCTTTCCCATTTAATTTAAATTTTGTTTGATTTTTAACCCAGCAACCTTTAAGCAGTAGCGTACATACATACATGCAAATAAATACATTATACACAAAAATGACACATTAATTCAAATAAGAAAATGATCTATTCATTTACATGTTTAAACATACACAGTAAATTTGCCAGTGTTAAATCAACACTATTAGAGTTCAATTTTGACACCCTCAGTGTTAATTTAACTCTAATGGTGTTGATTTAACACTGACATATTTACTGTGTAGACATGTAAACATGCATAATGTAGTTTTAGTGTCATCAAAAGTATCCCTAGATGTTCCAAAAGGCCATTCCTAAATTGAAAAAGAGCTGAGACATATGTAAGTATATCTTATAGTTTATTAGGTTCTCTTCATAAAGAAATATGTTATTTACTTTTATTAAAACGTCAAAGAATACTTCTCCTATTGATTTGTATGTTGGCCAGTGCCTGCTCTCTCTTCCTCTATCCTTCTCTATACTGTGTTCACTTATTGAAGTTTGTTATAATTCTTCTTTCCTTTATTTTTTTAATGTTTAGATATAGTGTCATTGTACAGTTTAGGGATTAGTAATATTTTATTTTGCTGATTTTCTTTTCTTTTATTTGTCCACACTGTACTTGAAAGATGGAGTTTTGCCAGTTTGTTTGATGGTGTTTATGACGGAGGATGAATGCTTTCTTAAATTTGAGGTTTCTTTTGATTGGACCTCTGGCATTTCTGTTCTGTCTGATCCAGTCATACCAGCATAATACACAATAACACACCACCACCACATCAGTGTCACTGCAGGGCTGAGTCATAATCCACCACTCAAATAATACCTGCTCTGTGAAGGTCCTGATCATGAAGCAACAAGGTGAAAGGAGGCTAATAAAGTATACAGAGAAACACAAGACTACATGGGTCTATATGAACAGTGATAAAATGAACAGTGAGTGTAGATGTATACCTAATAAAGCAGCCATATAGGTATAAATGGTATATACTGTAGGTCACCATACCCAATGATGGAAAGTTAGAAAATGCTAGAATTGGTCTTAGTACAGGGTGAAAGAATTCTAATAAAGTGTAAAGAGAAACCAATGGACTACAGTACACAACTTACTTATTTACTTACAGTTACAGGTCTGTAGTGCTTTTCTAGACACCCAAAACACTATGACACTGGGGACAGACATTACAGACTCACCTCCATCACCACTAATGGTCAGCCTTCACTTGAATGATGTGATGGCAACCAACCTGCAGCAGAACTCTCACCACACATTAGCTATTAGAGAGGTGAGGAGAGACTATGCCAGTTGTTGCAGATGGGGTTGATTTAGGAGAGGGAAATTTAGCCAGGTCCTGGCGTAACTCCACTACTCTTTTAGAGGAAATGTCGAAAAACAGCACCACTTACACAATAAAATCCCCCCTCATTGCACTGAGATACACACAGGATACAAGGACAGTGCCTCCTGTTGTCCCCACAAACACTGCTTTCAGAAGTCACGCAGGCTTTCCTTGGAGGTCTCCCATCCAAGTATTAACCAGATCTAGACCTGCTTAGCTTTAGCAGATTTGCATGTTATGTTGTGCAGCTGCTATGGCTAATGATAGTGTACTCACTCTGTATTGTAAGTGCAGCTAAACAAATGGACAATAGAGTAGCTTAAAATGTTATGGTGTTATAACTGATGCTGTACATACATTTGTTATAAAGGTGTAATTGTGCTTGGGTTTGATACAGTTCTCAAATTTACAGGTAGTTAAAACATCTAGGGTTCAAATTACAGACTAGACTGCTGAGTCTGTATAAAACAGGGGTGTCAAACTCCAGTCCTGGTGGGCCAGATTGGTGATCTTCCTGATCAAACATACCTGATTCAACTCTATAAGTAATTACCAGGTTTTCTTAGTAATTGGGATTGCAATTTGTCACCCCTGGTCTATAGAATTAAATTATTTGTAAGACTTTTCTTGAAGGTTGTTTTAATTCTTTGCACATGCATAACATATTTTACTTACAGTCAACTAATGATCAGTCAATTGAATTGTCAGTTATTCTAATCTGACCCTAACCCTAACCCTTTACCTTTACCTCAACCCAAAAGCTAAGTCCTGGTCCTAATTGTAATACTGGTCATTAGTTTAACACTAAACCTAACACTCTAATTATTAACTGTGTTTCAACAAATGGTAATAAGCAGATAACCTATAGATGCAATAGGAACCTAATCAGTAGATCCACACAAGATTTCTTTAAAGCTGAGCCAAAAACGGAATTCTGAATAAAACAATATTCACATTATTGCACTCCTTTTTTTGGTTTCCTCAAACGATGTGAAATGAGATTTAAATAATTCAAACTGGATTCAAGGTGTAGCCCACATGCTTGGATTAAGACACAGATCTGGGACATGATGCTTAAAAGGCACTCTTTCTTCATTTTCCTCCACTTCAGATAGCAGATGTTTGATGATTCATTTATACGGATTTATTGCATCAAATCAGGCATCTCGGTTAGTGGCATAATTGCATCAGTGCTAATAAACTGATATGAACTGTTGAGTAATGAGTTGGTGCATTAGAAAACACTGAAGTTCCTGTTCAACGTTTAGCAAATATGACCACACACACAGTGAAGATAACTTGAGCATAAGAGCCTGTTCGTACTGTATCTTCGCTGAGCCTTGGATGGAAGTGGTTAAACGCGAGCTGTTATGTGTTTTTAATCTGCCAATTGTGCTAAATTAACCGGGAGCCATCCCTGGAGAAATCGCTGATGATGCAGCTGTTTGGCTGCTTGTTTAAAGATATGTGTTGTGTTGTGTATTTGTGTGAGTCAGATAGAGAGAGAGCGAGGCATAGAGGCAGCAACAAACAAAGAGAGGCAAGCCTGAGCGGGGCAAAGAGGCAGAAAGTGAGTGATGATATGGTTTACGTGATCATTGGCCCCCTAAAGCAATCATGATCATGGGCCAGTCAATCTTCACCTCACTCACTCCATTCCATGCACCCTCTCACAAGGTAATCACATGATTACATTTCAAGGCCTCCATCAAGCTGGCCACACTGCCAGCACAGCTAGCACAGCTATTCCTGAAACCACACATTAGAGAGAGAAAGAGAAAGAGAGAGAGAGAGAGAGAGAGAGAGAGAGAGAGAGAGAGAGAGAGAGAGAGAGAGAGAGAGAGAGAGAGAGAGAGAGAGAATAAAAGCAAGAGTGTGGAACACATAGAGAAATACATAAATTAACAGAAAAAGAGAGAAAAAGAATGAAATAGAGTGAAAGAGACAAAGCAAGACTGTGGAACACAGAGAGAGAGATACATAAGAGAAAGAGATAGACAGAGCAAGTGAGCAAGAGAGAGAAAGAGAGAAAATAGGTAAGAGTAAAAGAGAGGGACTGAGATGCAGAATGGAAAGAAAGTGCATAGAAAAACAAAGAGGCGAGACATAGACTGACATAGACTGACAGAGACACAGAGTGAGACGGAAAGACAGAGAGAAAGAGAGGGAGACAGAGTGAGAGACATAATGAGAGAGCGAGATGGAGTGAGATAGAGAATAGTCTATCTCTCTTGACCTTGTCACTCTGCATTAATAGCTGTCTCATGCAGCTGTGCACTCGGGGCTTGAAGAGGCTCCAAGGTCTTTGTGTTCACATGCTCCAGGTTTTTTTTACTCCAGCAATCATTTAAGACAAGCTACAGTGACAACACACACCCACAACACCACCACCCCCACACACACGTGTTCCCCTTCCACCCAAAGCTGTCACTACTCAAACCCTGTCGTGTCCACCTGGAGAAGCCTTGCTATCGAGCTTCTGCTTAGCAGAGACTGAAGAAAGAAATCAGGCCGCCAGCGTCGCCAGTCATTTGCATCCCTTTATTTTAAGCCTCTTTACGTAGAATGGCACTCAGCTTCAGAGTAGCATCATCCGCATGCGTACAAGCAGCAGAATTATACAAGAAGTCAAGGTACTTCTCCAGTCATAACGCTGGCTGAGCTGACAAACAAAGAGCATGCTCCTGAGTGGTTAAGGTGCTAGGCGTGGGCTGATCTGTGCCAAGCCACACACACTCCAGAGAAGTGTGTTTTTCTGTCTGCTCAGGGAAGATAGACAGCCACTGAGTCATTCCAAAGGCATTCGTTCAAACGTTTGAAAGCACACAGCCACTTTCAAGAAGCAAAGGAAAGAATATTAATTGACCTGTATTCTCTCTCTCTCTTTCCACCTGTAAATGTTTTGGAACACTCTCAGTGCAAATGTCACCCAGGTCCTGTAAAAGGTGGCTCCCTCTTTTTTACATCCACTCCTTGCTAAGTTGCTGGTGTTCTAACTAGCCGCTCATGTTTTCAGTCATTACTAATAGCCCGGGGGTCAAGGCTACACACTGGGACTAGAGTAGATACCATTTATCATGCTTGTACAAATTATTGGGTTATTAAATAAAGCATTTTGCAGTGCAGCTCCAGTAGCTAACACCAATCAGTCTAAAGTATTTTTCCAGTTTCTCTGCTTTTAATTATTTGACAGAAATGAATGTCCAAAATGGTCTTAGTGGAAATGATAATAAAAGAATTAGGATCTAAACTTTACTTACAGGCAAAGGTACTTAGACTATAGGCCCTTCAATCCCACCCTGTGCAGCAAATAATCCGGTAATAGATAGTATATTATAAATGTGCTACACTGTTTCTAAGTAGTTGCTACATAGTTGCTAATTAGTGGATATGTGGTTGCTGTGCTGTTGTGATGTGGTTGCTTAGTGGTTGCTGCATGACCACTTAGTCATTGATAGGCTGTTGCTATGTGGTTGCTAGGCTGTTGTGATGTTGTTTCAGATGTTACTATGTGGTTGCTAGGGTGTTGCTAAGTGATTGCTAGGCTGTTGCTGTATTGTTGCTAGGCTGTTGTTATGTGCTTTCCAGGCTGTCGCTACATGGTCGCTAGGTTGTTGCTATGTAGTTGCTAGGCTCTTGCTGTCTGGCTGCTCAAAAGTAAATGACTGCTGTAGGGTCTCAAATGGTTGCCCAAGTCATTGCTGTGGTAGCCGATATGGTTAGTTAGATGTTACAGTATATATGTATCATATTTACATTTTAAAGGTAGCAAAACCTGCATCCTCATTCCTATGGAAAACGTTGCTACACAGAAACTGCACCTAATGAAAAAACTGTACACAATCCCACAAGTAACAAGCAAATGTTCAGACAGTTTCCTGCCACATATTCTGCCACTTCTCTGACTGGATGTTATTTTTGTTGCCTCAGGAGAGAGAGAATGAACAATTCCCCCCAATGTTTTATACATTCCTCTGACCATGGACGTTTGGAAGGATCCAGAGAACGATGAGGAAACCCATGCAGACACAGGTAGAGCATAGAAACTTCACCCAGGTGACAAAACGGCTAGTGGGCTAGCCACCAAAAATTTATATCAGTCGCTCATGAAATGCTAATGTAAGGGTCTGTGCTCAAATAATGTAGAAAAATAACTTAATTTTGGTATGACAATCCTATTTTATTTTGTCCTATAAGACCTGAACCTACCCGCTGTTCCCATTTCTGTGTGACATACTGTCCCATATTGCCTTATAACATGCAGTCCAGTATGACCTCACTGTCCCATATTACCTGCTGTCCTGTAATAACCCCCGCCTGTAGTCCCATATCATTAACCAAGCATTTAACCCCGCCTGAGCAGCAGGAAACAGGACAAAAAAACTGATATGTGAAAAAAACATGAAGCCCAGAGGAACAGTCAGAGTTTGTGGATGTTTAATGGCTCCCCTGTGATCTGAGAGAAGAAGGGGCGGATGTGTGTGTGTGTGGAGGAGCTGTTTCCAGGCTGATGTTGACCTGCTGTGTGTTTGGTGCTAAAGGTGAGCAGCGTTGGCTAAGTCGTGCCGCAGTTTCCTCGGGGTGATTGGTGGGCCGCTCAGCTGACCGCGCCCTCTCTCTCCCTCTCTCTCTCTCTCTCTCTCTCTCTCTCTCTCTCTCTCTCTCTCACTCACTCACTCTCTCTCAGTCTCGGCTCCGGCGCGTTTCGTGCTACGGGGGATGCAGGTGGAGCGGCTTGAGGAGGGGAAGTGGAGGGTGGTGAGCGCCGCATTACGCAGCTGTGTTGAGATAGTGAAGAGAAGAGCCGCTTAAAGCACTAACAAGGTGGATGTGACAGCGCGGGACTGGAGACTGGAGACCCCGAAAGGACGAGCAGGTGAGTGGGATGGACACGGGCATGTGCCCGGTTGTGATATAGACGGAGGACGCCGGACAGGCTGAGGAGCGTTTTGTTTACGCGTTTTCCTCGTCTGCACGTCCAGTGTCTGGCTTTCTCTTCAGTCTCCACCACCGCATGTAGCTGGTGTTTGTGCTGTAGACTTTACTCCATCGGGCTGCCATGTGTTATATTCAAAGGACAGGAAAGTGTAGCGACTGCTGACTGTAGCACTGTGTTATTGTTATTGTTTAGCATGTGAAGACTTTCGGCTAATGGGCAAGTTCACCAAAGAATATGTGCTTTTGTTTAGTTTTATGATTAAGGCCTGTAACAGTTTTATCACCGAATATTTCCTTTAGCTTTGACTATTGTCCCCTCATCGCTTCATCTCTATGCACTCCAACTTCCTTTAACCTCATTCAGTCTCTCCAGTGATTCATTCGTCGATATGAGTCATATTTAAAACAATATTTTGGGAGCTATCTGGCGTTGACACGCTGTTGCCATGCTGAGAATTTTACCCCTTTTTTCATCAGCGCTGCAGTCGCTAAATTGCCAGTAATCCCACAGAAAAAGGCTTTGGAATGTCTTCCTCTTCCTCTTCTCTTTCACCGTCCTGAACATCTGTTGTCTTCTTTGTAGAAGCCATGTACTGAACCCATAATTAACTACATCACCAACTGCTATGTGACAGCCAATTGTGAAGTGTAAGAGGCAATTTGATTGGAAGCTCACGTCAAATAGATTTCCTTTCTTAACCCCCTGGTGCCAACACAACCACTTTGATTCAGGTACTGCTAGTGTTAGTGTTAGTGTTAGCTAGAGTAAATTGTATTCATTGATTTGTCTAGCTTAAATAATGAACCAAATGATTTTTTTATTCTGGTGTATTGTCACTGTCAAAAAAACAAAAACAAAACAAACAAAAAAACAAACAAAAAACAAATGTTTCCATAACTTTACAGGAAAGGACAAGAAAAGCCTTTACTTTCAATGGAAGTTTAAATTTGAAACAGCTTTGGAGCATTTACATTGGTGTAGTTTTCTTGAAATGTTCAAATTTTCATTGAAAATGTTAAGGATGTCTGTTGTGATAACACTATGCAGAAAACTCAAAATCCCATCAATTGGAGATATGAACATTGTCCATTTTAAGGTTATACAGTTCACAGAGAAACTATCAATCCAAAGCCAGTCGATTTTTGTGATGTCAGTTGATGTTTTTGTGATGTCAACCAATTCATTTACATATATCCACTGTATTCCATTTTTTGTTGTCAGTTTTTTGTTTGTTTTTTTTTGTTTACCTATTCCACCTCTATGTAAAGCGTCCTTGGGTTTCTTGAAAGGCGCTATATAAATAGAAATTATTATTATTATTATTATTATTATTATTATTATTATTTGTTCTGTATCATTTTACCCCATCCATACATGTTGAAGTTACAAGGAATATTTTTGCATAACTGCATAAAATGTTAAAAGTGAACCTCAGGGTGGAAAAAAAGATATAATCCATTTATATGAATGTACCTCTATGCTGATACATGTTTGTCTACTGATATTGACATCATTTATAATATAATTTAGTCTGTTCAACAGCGCTATATTGAAATGTTTGCTTTATTCATTGGAGAAAAATAAATTCCATTCATCCATTTCACCTGCTGGCAAGGTCATGGAAATATGACACATGATGCAAATATGTTTTCATTTTCAGTGTAATGGTGATTAAATGGATCTTTGCCAGCAGGGAGTGGGGGCAGTAATGGAATTCACTCCTTTGAACATGTTGGGAGGTCTTAGAGTTCTGCAGCATTTCCCCCCACTGTACACAGAGGCCATGAAACTTTCATGAGTTTTTAAAATTGAGCTATAGATCAAAAATCAAACACCCTTGATATCTAAGCACCATTGATTATTCATTTGCAGTGTAGATGTCAAAATATCACATACTGCCTGACCTGCACTGACCTCTTGGTGGCAGTGGGCTTGAGAAATTCTTCTAAACATGCATATGATATTGTGCTTGCCTGTTGGAGCCCACAACTCATCATGCATGTAATATAAGCCAGGGGTGTTGGCCAGGTGAATGTGTGAAATATAGATTGGAATTGTATTTGCATATATATGACCTTTGCCACCAGCTCTAAATTGGTGTAACTGGTACCCTGGGAATAGCATAAAGGTTGCTGGTTTACTCAGAACAGGCTAAAAACATTAAGCACATGCAGAGTAAGGCTAAATGATTAATAGCCATAACAAGCTAGAATGTACCAATGTAGTAAAGACTGATGGAAACTAGTCTACAGAAAGACAAGCAGTAGGATAAATGTAGAGCCTCAACAAACATAGTCCACTACCACCCACACAGGTTTGTTATGGCTATAGACTCCAGTTTCATTAGCAAACATTAGCCTATATTATCTATCAACAGTAGCCTATACACTGTCCAAAAGGAGCCACTTGTAGCTACAAATAGTTTAACAATTCTCAACATTGTTTGACAGTGTAGTCTTACATTAAATTAGCATAACTGAAAGCAAGCCAGTGGCTGAGAACATAGTCAGCTAATTTACATCAGTGCATATAAAAAAGTCAAAAAAACTAGTTTAAAAGCTGAAACACTAGGTACCATTGAAATGCTACTGTTTAATGAGAACTGCTTAATATCACCATTAATGACCTTAGTTAAACAATGGAATTGGACCCATATTTACATCTGATATCTCAGTACTATAATGAGCCCATATTCAGATTGAGTGCAGATATAAACGTTAGCATAGAATTAGCATCAAAAGTGTTTTTATCAATGGCTATAATTGAAACGGGGTCATAATGTGTGGCTTTGTGTATCATTTTCAGGAGTATTAAAGGGGAATACCAATAATTTGTACTATTTTAGCATTACAAGCATATATAGAAGAGATTTGTAGGGTTAGGGTTAGGGTCACTTATCAGTTTGGGTGGTAAATAAAATGTTTGCGTGAGGTGTGGTGACCCCTTGTGTTTATTAGCATCATTGTAAGTTTCTCTGCAATACTTCATTTAGCATCAAACCACCCTGGGCTGGGTTTTCCCAAAAATATCTTAGCTCATAGATTATTCTTAAATGGTAGAGCGAGCATCAAGCTGAGCACTCTTTCTACCAGTTAAAATGATCTTAACGCTATAATGCTTTTGGGAGACTGGGCCCTGGATGAATTTGTTTATCTCGGTTATCTAAAATATGTTCCAGCGTCTATATTGAAATATTAATTGGCAGTATTCCCCAAGAAGTTGTGCTCAACTACAATCAAATAAACATACAAACTTATAGTTTTCAGAACGATTATCAGAACTGACCTATCCATTCTCCATACAAGTGGTTTCTTTCATAGTAACTGTTGCAAAGTTTGAGAAGCTTTACTATATATTACAGAGCTGGATTATTTTAAATTAGCTAATTGAAACTGGACAGATATCAACGGGAACACATTTGCTTATATGCTAACATTAGCAAAAAATGAATATCCACAGCCTATCACACGTACACCAAGTGATGTATTTCATATAACATTCATTATATCACATTAAACATAGAAACTGAACTGTGCTATAATGTTTCATTATTTTGAATGGGATTTTTGTCAGCCTTGCTTGTCAATTCTTTCAGCAGTAGCTACAAAAGAACACATTAGTGAGCATAGATAGCTTCATTAAGTACAAGCCAAGTTGAACATGCTGTCACTCCACTACCAGTCAAACTCGCCTACATATTTTTTTCCTCAATATTCCTGCTTTGATCACGAGGCATTTTTTGGAAGCTTTGCTTATGCATGAAATGATATATGATGTTATATGGCACAGCCATAGCTGAAGCTGACCTTGATCTCATTCCTGTCATAATGGTTAAAGCTGTGCGGATGGGATGATGGCTCTGGACCAGTGAAATGGAAGGAGTGGGCAGGGGATTTAACATTATCAATAACCTCACCCGAGTGTCAGGCCTGGAACCAAATCTCATCACCCACGCTGATAAGGAATATCATTGGCCATCACTGGCCTTCCATATCCGGAGCTGGGGGAGAAGGAGGGCGAATGGTGGCATCTTTGACGGACAGATGGTTGGCTTTTTTTTTCCCCTCCTCTGCACATGGAGAGGGTGTAAGCAGAGCGAGTGGCTGGCGTGTGAAGGACTGTGTGAGTGAGCATGTCTTTGTTCTTTGCCCTTCACTCCTGTCCTTTGGTGTCGGTCTGTGAGGAGCTGTCATAAGGGGAAAGCCATGATGAGGGATGTTCCAACCGCGCTTCGATCGGTCTGTTTAAATGATGAGAGATGGCCTGCTTATGGAAAATTAATGTGTTATCAAATTACCAACCTAATTAATAACCCTCCTTTGCCTTTGTTTCTTTTTTACAGAAAATATTCTGCCTATGTGTGGCTTAGATTAGAACAATGTTGAATGGCTATATTCATTTAATTCCAAAAGTTGAATAAAAGAAATCAATGCATGTAATAATGAGAGGGAATGTAATGACAATACGATGCTTTTCTTTATAACAACTAGTTGCAGTCCATCAACTTGTGCCTCTTGTTATTATGTACAGAATATGATCTCTTACTCTTCCAAGACCATCATTTCATTTGATATTGTAATATGTAGAGGTAGCAGCAGGGGAGAGGATACACACACACACACACACACACACACACACACACACACACATGCCCTGTGATTCATTGCTGCTAGACTTGCTTGCGTGGGACAGCTCCCTGCGTTTCTCACTACATGCTTGTCTTCCTTTTCAGCACCACATGTATGGACAGCTCCTTGATGTGAGTGCTGCTCTCTCTCTCTCTCTCTCTCGCTCTCTCTCTCACTCTGTCTTTTGTTGCTCTTTGTCTCTTCATAGCTCCCGTCATAGCTCCAGTGTGGACAGCGTTTCACTGATGCTACAAGGAGTGTTTAATGCATGTGTTCAGGGAACTTAACCCTGCATGGTTTCTCCTTTTCCATCCAGCTGTACGGGCAGGAAACTCGCCTTGCCTGCTAGAGTTCTAGGTTTCTGCTGGAGCTCCCTTCTAGCTGGTAGTGTTGCTCATTTGTTCTTGTCCTGCGTTCTGCAGTAGCCGTGATAAGGGAGAGGAGTCCAGGAGCAGGCCTCGGTGCCGAGGGGGTGTCATGTGACCGATATTGGAGTCAGTGTGAGCTGACGGTGGTAATTACTGATGTCTCCAAAGCCACTCTGGGGGCCGGGACTCAGGGCTTAGCCTGACTGTGCTCACAGGCCATCCACTCACCGATACACCACTGGCCTGGAGCTGAGAGCACGACCAGAACTGGCCTGCTGGAGGTGGTGATGTGGCTGTCTGCTTTAGTTGATACATGCGTGCAATCATGCACACACACACACACACCCACACCCACACACACACACACACACACACACACACACACACACACACGCACACACTCACTCACACATACATATATATTATGGTGTCCCCATTCTCAGTGTACATGAAGGTCAAACATACACATGTGTGTTCTGGTGTCCCTCATTAGTGGTCCACACCCTACTCAGATAAATCATACACATCCCATAAACAAACATAACATTCACATTCCAAGAAACATTCTCTCTCTTTCTCTCTCTCTCTCTCTCTCTCTCTCTCTCTCTCTCTCTCTCTCTCTCTCTCTCTCTCTCTCTCTCTC